>PITA01006124.1:0-22326 GCA_004023965.1 Spilogale gracilis
CAAATAAATAAATAAAATCTTTAAAAAAAAAAAAAAGAAAAAGAAAGAAAAGAAAGAAAATGGCGGGGTCATCTGAGGAAATGCTGCCCCCCCCCCCCCCGAGCTCCACCTGAAGGGGAAACTCTTCTTTGGGGAGCGTGTGCTCACATTCCCAGAACATAGTGGGGGAATTCTATATTCAGGAAAACTCCAGGCTCTGGTGGAGGGAAAGCAACACCAAGAGGAGGAAGTGAGAGGCCCTGCCCACCTCCCCAGACTCCTGGGTCCCCATCCAGTCTTGGGATGTCAGCGGTGCTCTCCGTGCATGGGATTCCACGGATACTGCCGCTTGCCTGCAGGGTCGGGCAGCCGCTCCCAGGCCAGCCTGGCCGCCCCCACGCCCCGACCCCCATGACGCAGACACCATGTTTGGAAACTGAGGGGTCGGACCTGGTACATGGAAACACCCGTGGTGGTCTATGGTCCCACCCAGTGGAGAGAGGCGCAAGGTTGGGCCCGCATCACCCACGCCCCGAAGGGGTCTGGTCCAGATAGGGCGCCCATCCCCCCCCAGCCCCGAGCGCTCCCACCTGACAGCAGCATGGTTTTCAAACTGTGCTGCTGTCCCGGGACCCCCACCCCACGGGGTCCAGAGAACACAGAGGGGCCTGGTTACCCGCAAGAGAAAACTTCGCTGTGAGTCTTCAGGAAGGCGGTGAGGTCAGGGACCTGCTGCCCTGGGCCACGCTGTGGGGTACGGGTCAGGGTTGGGGGAAGCCTGGGGCAGACCCGAGCTCGGCCCTGGGCCTGGCTGCCTCTGAGCTCGGTGAGCCTGCACCCCCCACTCCTTCACTCCACGCTTCCCTGACCTGGAGCAGGGATCTGCCGGGGTCTGCAGAAGCGGGCGATGTGATGAAGGGGCGACCCTACGGGGCGCCCAGCTGGCTCCGTCGGTGGAGCCGACCACTCTTAATCTCGGGGTCGTGAGTCCAAGCCCCATGCTGGAGGGAGAAATTACTTAAAAACTAAAATCTTTAAGGCACTGGGGGGCTCAGTCAGTGAAGCATGTGCCTTCGGCTCAGGCCGTGACCCCGGGGTGCTGGGATCGAGTCCCGCATCGGGCTCCCTGCTCGGCGGGAAGCGGCTTCTCTTCTCCATCTGCCCCTGCTCATGCTCAGAGTCTCTCTCTCTCCAATAAATAAAGAAAATATTTAAAAATTAAAAATAAGAAAAGAAGAAGAAAAAGACGTGACTGCAGAGGTGATAAGCCAGAGGAAAGGGGAAACAGACCGGGAGGGAGGGGGCCAGGCCGGGGAGCCCGCAGGGGCCTCTGCCCAGCACCACAGGGCCGATGCCTCGGAGCAAAGGGGATGCACGTTCTCGCCAGACTGTCAGTGGTGGAGGGCGGCTGCGTGTGGAGGAGTGAGATCAGTTCCCAGGGGAGCCCCTCTTGGTGCCTGCAGGTCAGTGGGTCTGAAGAGCTGTGCCTGTACTGGGTATTAGAAAGGAAGGAGGCGGGGGGCTCACAAGACAGCTAGAAGGCTGCTGACGGGGTCCAGGGGGAGTTGGACATGGCTTGCTGTGTGGGGGACTATGCTTGCCGTCCAGGACTGGTGGGGGACACGGCCAGGGCAGTGTGCCCCTGGCGGGGCTGGTCCCCACTTGCCCCTCCACGCACCTCCACCCTCTCTGGTCCGTCCTCTTCCAATGCAATCTGTGTTCCTCCTGTAAGCAGGACTGGGGCACATGGGGTCCTGGGCCCAGCAGGTTGGCGAAAGGATTTCAACCCCTGAGCATCCACATGGTCTGACTGTGCGTCAGCCGGACTGGGGTTACTGTGGCTGCCCAGTTCAGCCTGGACCCAGAGCTCAGCGGCTCCTCCGCGGCTCCTGCCCCTGCCCCCCCACCCCCCGCACTGCTGGAAAAGCCACGAAACACTTGCTGACTACTGGCCTGGGGGGGGGGGGGCTAGCGGCGGGGCGGGCTGGCCTCCATCAGACTCCCAGCTGGGAGGGGGGTTTCGGAGCCGGGGCTCAGTGGGGGCACAGTGTGTCTGCGACAGCCATCGGCCCCGACAGCCTCCCCTGGCTGCGGCGTGGGCAGCATGTACGGAACTCCTGGGGTCTAGTCCCCGCTTCCCCCGACCTTCTGATCATGCGGTGGAAGATGAGAGAAAGGCTGAGAGAGGCACATAGTTCACAGCTCTGGCCCCTGCCCTCGTTCATAAAGGGGACACACCAGACCCAGTCACCCTGGCACCCCCACAGCCCCGCCTTTCGGTGGCTCCGGCGCTGCCTGCCAGCCCGGGGTCCACTCAGATCCAAGATGGTGTTATCCCACCAATGACGTTAAATCGGCCAGAAAGTCCAAAACGACAAGGCTGTCGCGTGGACACTCTCGCCACTCCACACGAGACCTGGGCTGGCTTGGCCCGAGTCTCTGGGTCCAGGTGAGGGAGCTGGCCCGCTGGGTGATGAGCTGCCCGGGCTCTGACCGCTCACCCTCCACGGGGGCAGGTGGAAGACACAGCGAGTGGGACTCTTCAACAGGCAACTTGCTTCGGAGACGGTCTGACCTGCTCCCAGAGTTGAGATGACCACGTAGCCACGTTAACACACCTGCTGTGAGCTCTCACCTGGATGGCCAACCACAGGGTGATGTGGCCAGTGGTCTGGCCCGTGGCCCTGGGACGAGAAACCACGTGGGGTAAAATCAGCATCACTAACGGCCCGTGCCTGAATGAACCACTTGGCCTATGAGCACATCGGGCTCCCCTCCTTAAAATGGGAATGACAGGCCATACCCAGATCTAAGCCGAGTAAGGGAATGTGGCTCAGACAGAAGAAGTCGGGCAGGAATCATTCGGAGCATGTTACGAGGACAGCAGTGACGCTTTGGAACAGTGAAACCACGTGTGATCACTGTCCCCCTCAGGTGCCCCTGACCATCAGCACCTCCTGATTCTCTTCTCCCAAAACACATCTGGGATCAAGGGGTATTTCTCCCACGAGGTAGAGGGAACATCGGACTGTAAGTGGAGTCCCGCCATGTCCAGGCAGATCCGAGGACGAGTCCCTTCCAGAGCACATGGAACCTGGCCTCTCTGGGCCCAGAGGTGACAGAAGGCAGGGAGCCTACGGCCCACTGCACGTAGGCACCTGTGCAAACAGGCAGGGAGGTGTGCGGGAGAACTTGGCCCCAGGGTCTCTGGCATTGGGGGGAAGCTTCCAGACCCCAGGGAGCCTGTGGACATTCACGCCCAGAATGACTGTTGGGCAGCCAAGGTACGGGGATGGCTAGGCATGGCAGCCCAGGCTGACCCCTGGCTTCCCGTGGTCTGCCCGGGGTGAGCAGGAGATGAGAAGCTCCTGGGGGCCATGGTGAGAGGACTTTCCTGTCCCGAGTGTTCTCAACAATCAGAGACACCCACCAGAGGGACCTGGCCGAGCCCGGGAACACCAAGCATCGCCAGCAATCGCCAGGAGCTGGGAGCGAGGACCGGGCCAGACCCTCCCTCGGGGCCGCAAAGGAAGCCAACAGAGCCTTCCGCTGTGCTGTGTTGTCCCAGCAGCCCTGGGAGGCTGAGACCCGTGCCCACACCTGCGGTCACCAGGACTCTCGGGTCCTCCGAGGACCAGGGAAACTGAAGACATAGCTTATGGGAGAGTTAACAGAAATTTCCCTAAAAAGCCAGCTTGGAGGAAGACAGAGATGATAGGTATACAGATAATCATTGTGAAACTCAACTTTGAGATTGCTAGTGGAATGTTGGGGTGTTGTTTGCGGCAGACATGATAGGTTGGGTGACCCAACCCCTTCTCCTCTGCTTGCTTTCATTGTGAAGCCTGGAAAACCGAACTGTCCACATTCCCAGCTTCCCTTGGGGCTCACCGTGTCCATGTGACACGGTGTGGCCAACGAGACATAGCAGAAACCCCCGGGCGTTGCAGGAGAGCTGCGGATTTCCTGTAGGAAGGGGTCGACGTGCCCGGCAACAGTCTCCTGTCCCTCCTTTCTCGGCTTGAGATCGTGGCTGGAAAATGACAGAAAAGCCAAGAGAACCACAGGACACGGCCAAGGCCACACCGTCATAGTGGGGGCGAGGGACAAAGGGCTGGTTTCACCTGTTGCAGTCCGGTGTCCTGTCGCTTGCGGATGAAAGCACTCCTATCTGATCAAACCGTTCAGACCGTGAAGCCTGGAAACGCCATGATGGGTCGCTGATGGCACCATGCTCTCACGGGGCGGGGGCGGGGTGTCGGAAAGTTCGGTCTTCCCGCCGTGACGAGGTGTGCGCGTGTAAGGGGAGCCGCGGCTGGGGGCCCCTGCGTGGTAGCTTCTGTTTAACATCAGCCATCATTTCAAGGTAAACACGAACAAACGCACACACTGAATTTTCTTAGGAAGATGAATCTTTCTTGAAAATACCTCCCTCCCTCACGAGCCCCCCATGCTGGCTCAGGTGGTTTTCAAAAGCACCCCCAAAGCCCAGGGCACTGGCTACAGCACACATCCCAGTCTCCCTGTCCGTTGCTCATACCCCCCGGGGAGCGCTCCGAATCACAAGGTCTTTCTGCGCCAGGAACCTGATGCTAGTCAGCGCGGGACCCAGCTAAGCATTTCCCGTGTGCGGATGAACGGGCAGAGTGGTAGGAGCGCTCTGAGCTCATGTGTCCCTTACAAGGAGTGGGTGGGGGCATGTCTCTCCGGGTCTGACACATGCTCCTACTCTGTGCTGTGACCGCTGAGCCCTGTCCTCCAGAGGACACATCCAAGCGCTCACCCCCGGAACCCGCGACCCTGACCGTATCGGTAGATAGGGTCGTGGCCGATGCAATTAGGGAAGATGAGGTCTCACTGGAGTATGGAGGGCCCTAAGGAGAACGGCCACGTGAAGACACAGACGCAGGGAGACGGCCATGCGGGGACGGAGGCAGAGGCTGGAGAGAGCCGCTGGCCCATCAGTGCCAAGGACTGCCTGCCTGGGCCGGAAGCTGCAAGGGGGGGAAGGACCCTCCCCTTGAGAATCCGGAGGAAGCACACTCCCCCCGACGCCTTGGCTTCAGACCCCTGGCATCCAGAGCGGTGAGACAGATCATTTCCTCTGCGTTCCTCTGCTGTGCAGCCGCAGGACGGTACCGCTGATGGAGAATGCCTGGGGACCACGAGACAGCAAGGATGCCTGGGGCTCAGCCCAGAAATTCAGCCCCAGTACCTTCAGGGTGGGGCCCGTGTCTCTGTGATTCGGCCGCCGATGAGTGGAAGCCTTCCAGCCACATGCTCCGCAAAGATTAGCCTGTGCCTACAGCCGGGAGGCTCCCGGGAAGGCGTGCCGCCCTCGGCAGGAGCCACCGCCAGACCTGCACGGCAGCCCACGGCTCTCTCTCAGCTCGGACACCCAGAGCCCACGGGGCCGGCACCCTGGGCTCCCCGGAGGCCATCCTGGATGCCAAGGGGTCTCTCTGCGTCTCCCTCTGTCTGTTTACACGCCGGCTTGGGCCCAACCCAGGGAACCAGTAGGTGCGTCTGTGCCCAAGACGGAAAATTAATTAAATTTAAGGCTCCAGGTGATGTAAAATAAATTAGGTCTCTGTTTCATCAATTTAACTCCCCAAACCTTGACAGTAAGTTTACTTAGGTTGTGATATCTCTCAGTAAAATAACATATGCCTTAAAGAAACGGAAACCGAGTGTATGCGGAGATTACAGGAACGGATTCAACTTTAGGAACTAGGTCACAAATGAGGTTTTTACCCTGTGTGTGGGAGAACTCAGTGTCGGTTGAATTATTCATGCAACGTGCGCTCCACTGTTTTAAACTAGACAATTGAACACCGGTTTGGAAGGTCATTAACACCCGGGAAAATGCAAATGGTTTCTCCATCTTTTTAATTGTCATAGCATGAGAACCATCACCACGTGGAAATGGGATGAAAGCAGGTCCCCTCCCTGGTGGGGGAGATGGCTCCCATCTGCCAGACTCTTCTCGGATGTAGACTCGAGAAGGCTCCCGTGGGCACCTGCTTCTCCACGGAGACCCCAGCTCGCTGGGGGAGGAAGCACAGTGAGGAACTATTTAAAGCCCTGTTCTCATACGTGAATAATCAAGGGCCTTTTTTTTTTTTTTTGGATAGGGTGGAATTGGGGGCGATGCTCAATTAGCCTAGAAAATATCCCTTCGCCTGGCCACCTGTGGAAGGGAGCAGTCCCAGGCAGAATCCAAGCGTCAGTGGGGACTCTCTCCATTCCTTCATCTTGGAAGCCCACAGTGGCGTGAGGATTTGCTCAGAGCAGCTCAGTCGCTTAATGATGGTTGGAACTAGAATCCCCTCCCGGCACTGCCCCACGCCCCGCTCGCCACGCCTCCTATCCCCGAGGAGGGGGATCTGAAGGGCTTCTGTGGGTAATATTTAGTATCTGCAAGTGCAGCCAGAACAAAAATGGGCAGGTTTTTAAGTGTGAAGCCCAATCCTGAGTTGGTTTTGAATAGAAACCACAGCGAGCTTCTATTTCCTGACTCCCTTCGGGTGGTGAGGGGGTGCCTGCAGCTGTCCCAGGCTGGCCAGAATTACAGGGGGCCCGGGCACCACAGCGGGAAGACCCTCCCACTTCTGGAACCCCAGTGGAGGAGGGGAGACAAACACAGGGAGTGGGACAAGGAAGCGGGGTGCGCCCACGGGCGCCTGGAGGGGGCAAGGGGAGGTCTCAACTTTGCCCGTTCCTAGTTTGTGTGTCAGTGACTCATTTTGTCGAGAAGAGAGATGATGGAATCTCAGTGTGCGTGAAAATGATCCAAGGGACTTATTTGAAACACAGATTCCCGAGTCACACCCGGGACTTGAAGTGGAGCTTCTGACTTGGGGGTCAGCGATGAGGCCGAGAGCCTGCCTAGCAACATGGGATGATCCTTGCAATGTGAATGGAGAGAATTCCACCTGCTGTCCCAAGATTGCCTCCTGGGTACAAGCTTGTCCCTGAAACGGTGGGACGGTGTGGAGGGCTCAGAATGTGCCCACCGGACCCCCGCTGACCGGCTATGTTAGACAGAAGAATGGCCACCCCGGGGGTGCCCACAGCCCAGTCCCCAGTCTGAATGTCTCTGTCCCCCACGTTCATACGTTGAAACCCCATCCTCGGTATGCTGGTGTTAGGAGGTGGGGCCTTCGGGAGGTGACCGGCTCACAAGGGTGGGACCCCCTAGAATGGGCTCAGTACCCTCAGAAGTGAGACCCCACAAGGCTCCCTCTCCCTTTCCACCGCGGGAGGACACAGAGAGGAGCTGCCGTCCATGAGCCGGGATGCCAGTTCCCACCAGACACCAGCTCTGCCTGCACCTTGGTCTTGGACGTCCAGCCTCCCGAGCGATGGGATGGGACCGTGCAGTTTCTGCTGTGTGGCCTGCGGTGCCCTGTCATGGAGGCCCAAGCTTACATGGCAGAAGGCACACCGCACATGTGATGACAGTCTTGAGACAGAGAGACGCTCCTGGATGCCCTGCATGGCTCCAGGGTGCTCACGGGGGTCTGTATAGGAGGGACGCTGGACGAGCAGAGCCAGAAGCAGGAGCCGTAGGGTAGAAGCAGAGGGTCAGCGCTGGCTCTGAGCAGGGAGGGGGCCCGACTCCAGTGAGTGAGCCCAAACGGAGTGGTTCTATCAGTGAACACGCTGAGCGCCCGGCTTTGTCCACCTTTGAGAGGCCGTCCCCCCTCCACGAGGGCTCCCCTGCCTTGCCAGTCCCACGCTGCCACCACTGCCACTGCCTACAGCGCAGGAAGACAGGGCTGCCGTCCACCTAGCCTCACCCGGTTCCTCGGCAGGCGGACCCAGCCCCCAAGCAGGACAGGTGCACTTCCCGCAACACTGAAGCCCATCCAAGTGTCACAGGTGGGATGGCATCAAGAGACCTTGCGAGCCTCTTAACAGCGGGTTCTGCTCCTTGGGGACAGAGCACCGGGTCGCAGTGCTTCCTGGCCCACGCTGCGACCAGCCCCAGGGCCAACCAGCTGGGGGCTCTCGGGGGGGCAGTGGGCCAGCCTCCTGGGGGCGCAGGGTCCCTGAGCCCACCTGCGCCCCTGCACTGACCAGCAGCCCCGAGCTGCAGCAGAGTGCTAGCCCCACCTCCCGGGCCGTGTGGGGACCCCCTGAGGTCCCGTGAAGGAAGCAGCAGGAGGGGACGGGAGGAGGCCGGGTGGACAGGGTGAGGCCCCGGGGGCAAGCCTGTGCGCGAGGAACATGGACACAAGGCCTCGGCTGTTCGGACACGGGCGGGAGCCCACTGGATGGGGACGCACACGGATTCCCACAGCAAGTGCCCCCAGGGCGTCATTTAACCTCGGGGACAGTTTTGTCTTTCTCAGACACGTCCCAAGGCTCGTGTCACGGTTGAGGGCCCACGTGGCCTGGGTGAGCTGCTGATACCCTCAGGCCTCTGTTCCCGGTTGGGGTCCCTGTGGGTAGAGATCCTATCCAACCCCAACCGCTTTGGGGTGCTCAAGACCCCTCCCTCCCAAGGAAAACTCACAAAAGCATGGGTCTGTGTCTGCATGCTGCATGCTCCCCAGAGAAGCTGGGGCGAGGAAGGGGTCGGTGGGTCTGAACTTGTGCCCTCAGCCCCCCGCCAGGCTAGGGAGCCCTTCCCAGGTCAAGGACTGTGTGTTCTCTTAGGACAGCAGGCACGGGAGCCAAGGAGAGGTGAGTCTGGGGAGAGAGCCAGAGGATCCCCTCAAGGTCCCCAGATTCACGAGCCCTCGGCTGCCCCCTCTTCCCAAAACCAGTCTGATTATCCAGCCAGTCCTCCAGATTGAGCTGTTAACTTCTTCCTGTAACTGAACGTGGAGGGATCTTAGCATGGACTCATTCTTCCCTGGGAATGAAGAAGGGCAGCAGGAGGTGGGGGCGGGGGGCTCGGGGGCAGAGCAGCGGGGCAGGGGGCTCGGCTGCTGGCCCTGAATACAAATGTCGATCTCTGGCGGGCCTGGCCAGACACAGGTGCAAGACCAGCCTCCCAGGAGATAAGAGAGAAGGTGTCCGCCTCCCTGGAACCTTCCGGACCACAGTGGGATGCGCGTGTGTGTGTGTGTGTGTGTGTTTCGTCATAAACTCACGAAGTCCGTTGGAAGAGTCACCAGCTTCTCTGCGGAAACACGAAATGGAATAAAGCCCAGAAGGATGATGGTGACTGCTCCACGCTCCCTCGGTGCCAGGGAGGGCTTACGTCATCAGCTGGCAAGTGACCTGTTCCAGGCACCCCTGGGGACACTGAGCCGTGTCCTTGGCCGCCAGCCGTGGGGGTCAGGGCGTGACAGGTCCTGGTTTCTGAAAGTGCGTCACCATCACGTCTGTAAATAAACCTCCTGATGTTAAAAACGAATCCAGAGCCTCTCCCTGGCCGTGTCAGCATGGAAAGTGAAGCCCTCTCAGGCGGGCAGCGGGACAGCCGGGCTCTTCCAGGCAAACCGGCACCGAAGCTCGGGCCCAGAGGCTCCAAATACTGACTCAGCAAAACGCCCGCCCCAGCCGTCGGGAGCACCAGTCCTTTCTCTTCCGCCCCCATGAGGCTTCCCCTGAAGGCCGGAGTCAGAGTGGGAGCTGCTCTGGAGAGAAAGCTAGCGTTTGGGTCTCTGCTGGAGACTGCTGGTCATGATGGGCCTTCCCCAGGGGGACCCCGGCGGGCCCTGCAGGGACAAGCCCTCGGCTACAGAGCGCCAGGCAGGAGGCAACAACAGCAGAGCCCTGCTGCCTGGTCTGGTCCTGCTTCCGCGTAAAGGCGGGGCAGGCTTTCTCAGTCGCACAAGGAGCCCGAGGTCAGCTTCCTCCCCACCCCTGGAGGACAAAGGGCAGCAATGCTTCGGACGTCTTTCTGTCCTGGGGCCCACACCTCAGCAGCCCCAGCACGACCAGAGAAGTGTCCGTGCTTGACCACAGCAGGTGCATGGACAGAGGGGGCGCTCCGAAGACTTGTCCCTGCGCTGGAGGCTTCAGGCCCTGGGACGCTCCCGTCCCCGGGGCTATTCGTTCCACTGAGGGTTCCCAGGCCTCTTGCCCAGAACCTCGGGCTCAGCAGATATGGGGAAGGGCCCACGTGTGTGCCCTTCCGTTCCCTTCCTTTGGATCTGATCACAGCTGGGGCCCGAATGATGGGGTTTCTGGGTCACCTAATGAGGTTCCAGTCCCCAGTCTGGAAACCCTCGTCTAGGGGTCACTGTGGAGGTATTTTGCAGAGGTGAGTGTTATCTATAATCAGTTGGTGGTAAGTAAAGCAGACCATCCTGCACGATTAGGTGGGCCTCATTCAATCACTGAAGGCCTTAGGAGCAAAAATGGAAGTTTCCGGAGAAGAAGGAATCCTGCCGGAAGAATTTTAGACTCGCCACCCTATGGCCTGGAGAGCCCCTTCTATAGAGCTGGTCTCCCGCTGGTCCGCTGGAAAGCTCTGGCGGGTCCAAGAACCCACGGGGCTGTTGTGGAGGGATCACTCTGCATGAAGTTTCTAGAACAGCGCCCAGGACACAGCAGTTAGTCATAGATGTGACCTGTCATTACTGCAGGGATAAGCCGTCATGCTCTCAGCCTTTGGGCAATCTTACCACGTGCCCCATACCCTCTGCAGAGTCCCCAGACAGGTGAGTGAACCTGAGTGTTGGCCAGGGATGGGGAGAGATCAGGAAACGGTGGTGTGGGGGAGGGATGGGAGGCCCACAGAGAGGGTGAGGACAGGATCTGACCACCAGGCTGCCCCCTGGCCCTTCCCCTCCCTCCCCTCCCCTGTATCCCCACCTCACCCCAAGCCAGGTCACCAGTCCTTGGCCATTTGCCCTCCTGTCAGCTCAGCTCAATGAATTCCCAGTGTAAATGTGGCTCTCTGTCCCCGCATCTCTCCCGGCCACCACGGAGTGCAGTTCTAGACCCACCGAGATATCACCGTCTCTAAAGCTGCCCCCAACCCCCTCCCACATCCTTCCGCCCACAACGGGAACTGGACAGAAGCACGAGGCACAGCCCACCTGCCACTCGGGTCAACAGGACCAGAGCTAGAGGGATTGCAAGGCTGGGGCTACCGCTTTCCCTCCCCAGGAAATCCCAAGTGCTGCCACAGACAAGGACAGAACCCCGAAAGCGGCTGGCGGGAATGCACGAAGTACACCCACTGTGGAAGGCAGTGGGACGACGCCCCAGAAACAGTCCAACAGAACCGCCCTCTGAGCCAGCAGCCCCACTCCTGGGCGCACAGCCAAGAGAACACAAAGCCAGGTCTGGAGGCCGACCCTGCGTCCACGCGGCGTCCCTGACGGCAGCCTAGAGGGGGCGGCGAACTGAGCGGCCCTCGCTGGACGAGTGGACAAGCACAACGTGTGTGTTCCTACAGCGGGGTGTTCCCCAGCCTCCCAAGGAAGGCGGTCCTGCCGTGGGACACTGCACGGATGACCCCGGAGGACACGAGGCTCGGGGGACTAAGCCAGGCACAGAATGGAAATGCCCTCGGACTCCCCCGCACAGGGCACCCAGAGGGGCCGGGTTCACAGACCTGGAGGGGGCGGGGCTGCGGCAGGTGCTTCATGGGCGAGGCTCTCAGTCTGGAGTCTGCAGGCGCGGACCGCTGCACACGGGGTGAACAGGCTCCGTTCCTGAGCTTCCGCTCAAAATGGTCGGGATCGTGAATCTCGTTATTTGTTTCACAATTTCAAAAAAGGCCGCATTTGAATAACCTGTGAAATCAAAGTTTAGATCGGACAGCCAATTTCACTATTTAATGTTTTCCCGTCGTATTATTAAAGAGAATATACACTTCTTAACGTTTTGAAAAGAATAGCCATTTTCCCAGCAATATTAGCCACCCAGGACTCCAGTTTGCCCAAAGGCAAAAATGTCCTTTTCAGTCTTAGATTTTACCATTTTCAGCACAGCTGGAGCCCTGGTGGACCTTGGATTCTCAGGAGTGAGAAAGGGAAATGTCAGGAAGCTGGAAAGTGCCCGGTGGGCTCAGGGATCCAAAACTAAACGTCACTTTGCAACCTCATTTCGTGGCAAAACCTGATCTGAATGGATGTGAGCCTTCCTCCCGTCACCATCACCGTTTGGAGTGACCTGTCTTTCCTACACTTACTGCAGTGTGTGCCTTTCAGGGCACTGTCCGCACCCACCGGGCCACACACAGGTCGCACAGAGGACGTGGACGGCGGTACCTTTCCAGACGGAAAGACGTTCTGATCTAAAATGCCTACGTGTTCACCTCAGCAGACTCTAGTAAAATTAATTCATGCTTCAAATACGCATTTAGCGCAGCAGGTCTGCAGATCTCTGGGGTCCCCTGGCCCTCTCTGGGGGGGGTCAACACACAGCTTTGTGCAGTGACACTGAGCCACTATCTACCCCGGCCTCTGGAGACAAGGGCACAGACGTGCAAGCATCCGGCAAGGCCAAGGGCTGGCTCTCCCCAGGACCCCCGCCACAACCTGAACTGTGCCCACGGGCCACGTGCCTTTCATGGCCACGCACTCTCAGTTTTGTAAAGGAAAAAAACAAGCCAGTTTCACTAAAAGTTGTCCTTGAAGAAACAGGAAAATGTTGTTTTATTAAACCTTGGCCCTTGAGTTGTTCACCGTTCTGGGTGGAGACGGGTGGTGGGTACGCAGAAGCGTGGTGGCTGCCAGGTGAGAAACGCTTGTCCGCCGAGTTGTGAGCCACTCGCGCCTCTTCCGTGGAACCCCATTCTACAGGGACAGTGTCTGATGGACAGACTGTGCTTATTCGGACTTGGGTATCTGACAGATACTTTAAAAAAATAAATGAACTGAGACTGTCATGTCTAAGAAAACAAGAATGACTGCCGATAATCAAATTTGAGTTTTCAAGTGAAAAACAAAATTTTGGAAACCTTGTATCCAATACCGTGGGCCAGATAACTCCCCCGGACTTCCAGGCCTCTCTGATGAGCTCAGGGGTAAAAGGACAAATGTGATACGGTGATACTGTGTGATGAAAGTGTCAATATTTTAAAAAATAAGAACTATCTACCCCAGACAACAAGTATTTTCTAAATGACCGGTGAATCGATGACCCCAAATCTTTCATGGGTAAAAGCTCCTTTCAAATTGAAGATGACCCATGGATTTGGATGGATTGGGTTTGAAATGCTCTTTGATGTGGTTTCAGATTCCATGCTGCAAGAAGCCTTTCAGAAACTACCACTAGTTGAATTTTGGTGTAGTATTGAGGAAGGGTGCCCACAATTATCTGACCGAAAAAACAAACAAACAAACAAACAAACAAAAGAAACAACCTAAGAAAACACTTGTCCCTCTTCTAACTACCTATCTGTGAAAGGTGGGATTTCCTTCATAGACTTGAGCCAAAGTAATGGACTGTACAGCAGAAATGAGAACCCCTCTACCTTCTCTTAAACCAGACATTAAAGTGTGTAAAAATATAAAGCACCACTCTGCTGACACATTTGGTTTTGTTTGGGGATACACAGTAAATGTTTATGGAAATCTATTATTTAAGTAAACATCAAGAAGGTTTGTAGTTTCATTGCAAGTACATCAGCAAATATGTTTACAACATTTGTTTCGATTTCTCGTTTTAACCACAGTTTTAAAATTTTTTGTTAAAGATTGTATTTATTTGTTTGAGAGAGAGAGCACAGAGGGAGAGGAGAGGGAGAAGCAGACTCCCCACCGAGCAGGGATCCAGATGTGGGTCCCCATCTAAGGACCCTGGGATCATGACCTGAGCTGAAGGCAGATGCTTACCCAACTGAGCCACCCCGGCATCTCCTTTGTTTCAATTTCTAATATAATAAATAGCAATAAGTGTGATCCAAACAAGGAAAGGTCGTTGGGGCCCTCAATTTGTAAGACTGTAAAGGGGCTCTGAGACTGAAGTTCGAGAGCACTGGTTGGGTATTGCTGTGGGCCTGCGTCTCTGGCTGCAGGGGGCTGAAGCCACAGGAGGAAGGGCCCAGCCTCACACAGCCCGACACTGCACACGTGGACGCTTACAACCTCACGTGGCCATAGGATCAGGCCCTGTTGTAGACACATGGCCTCGCTCTGGGGTGTCTGTGTGCAAGACCTACAGGGCTTTCGAGCCAGAGGGGAGAGGAAACCCTCCGCAACAGGAAGCTTGGGTGGCAGGATTAGTGGGGTGCCCAGGGCTTGCAGAGGGAGGCCAGAGGCCCAACTTTGGGTGAAGGAGGTGGCCCCGGCAATCACGAGGAGCCCTGAAGGACAGTTACAGGGTTGCATTTCATTCTCCACGTTTCTGGAAACTGCTGGTGTAGATGAAGGACAAAGGACAGAAGAGCATCTGGTTTGCACATCCTGAGGTCTCTTCAGACAGCAGGGACCAGCAGAAGTGGAAAGGAGGTCAGGAGGCTCCCGCAGCAGAGGGAGGGGAAGAGGTAGAAGGGAGTGAGGGCTGGTAGGACTGACCCTCGGGCCTCGAGGTCCATCCCTGAGGGATGGGGGAGCCCGCACTGTCTCCTGGAGGCTGAGTGGGGCAGCCACGGCATGGAGGAGCACACTGAGGGACAAAGGAGACAGCACTCAACCCTCCGTTTGGACTGATACATTTAAAAAGCCTGATAGACCTTGGAGTGGAAGCGGCCCTGAGGCAGTCAGGTTGGTGAGTGCGATGCTCAGAGCTGGACAGAAATCTGGATCATCATCCGGGCAGTGTCGCTGAGTAAGGCGCATCCCTTGAGAGCCGCTCGGGCGTGGTGTGTGTATGTGTGCGTGCGCGTGTGTGAGAGGGTTGGGGTGGAATTGTGGCCAGCATGGTAGTAGAGGAAACTTTACTTAGAGAAGGACATATCAAATTTGTGTTTTCTTTTCCTACTGGAAGTCTCCAAACCTCAGAGCCTCTCTAGTGCCTGGAGAATGGAAAGCCTGAAGGAACCTCCTAGCAGGTGGGGGGGGGGGGCTAGGCTGAGCCCCGCCCCTTGGGGGGTGGCCTTGTCCTCCTGGGGGGAGGGGAAGAGAGGTAGCCATGGGCACCATCCTTCCTGGTGTCCAGGCATTGTTAATGTGACCCCATGGAGAAACAGGGGACGCTTCCGCGGCAGCACATTTACCATGGTGGCCTCGATGACACCTGTCCCGTTTTCTGCCAGGCTCATGGAGTAGACAGGAAGGAAAACATGACTTCAATAAGAGGAACAATTAAGGACTCATAATTTTAGATTATTTGCCAAAATATGGATGAGTGTCCTTCCTAGACTTGACTTCTAGAGTAGTAGAAGTAGACAGGGGACCCCAAAGTTTATAGGCAGAGCAGTTTTGAAGTCTGTTCATATTCAGGTGGAGATCAAAGGGACCCAAGGAAAGCAATGTGGTCTGAGCTGACAAGCGTCAAGTTAAGAGCTGGTTTGAAGATTATGATTTTGACTTTGGAGGAAATAAGGTGGCAGTGGAAGGGATCACATGCAAAATTCCTTAAATAA
Organism: Spilogale gracilis; assembly: GCA_004023965.1. Taxonomy (NCBI): domain Eukaryota; kingdom Metazoa; phylum Chordata; class Mammalia; order Carnivora; family Mephitidae; genus Spilogale; species Spilogale gracilis. Next base: position 15,422 of record PITA01006124.1, read on the forward strand.
AAATCTATTGACTTAAAAACAATGACACGTGAAAGATGGATCCCTGCCCTCTCTCCTCCTGAGCTCGCACCCAGGTCCTGTCACCTTCTGTTGTCTCTTCGGTTTCATACCCTCGAGTCATTCAGACTTTTCCTTGTCTGCGCGACGCCCTGCCCCCAAACTCGGTTTTTAAAAAGATATCCGGATCCTCTGCTTCAGTGATTTCCTCCCTGTGCCACCGAGGATGAGAGGGGTCACGGAGCGGAGCCCTAATCCTTCCTAACCTCTGACCTCTCTGGCCTCCCCTACCCCCGCCACGCCCCTGCCTCCCTTCCCCCTCCTGCGAGGCTCCCTCATTTAAAGTTAGGTGGGGGATGGCTTCGGAGGCCGGGGTTGCGGCCTTCTTGCAGGCGCACCCCTTGGAAACGCAGCGAGACCCTCCGGGTGGAGAAGGGGAGCGCGGTGGCGGCGGCTGCCACGACGGGTCTCCCTCCCCGGGGGGTTCTCTGGGGCCTGGCACCGCGCGGAGGGAGGCCGTGACCCTCCGCGGGGCGCGCACGTGGGTACCTGCGTCCCCACCCCTAACAAGGGGAACACCGTGGAGGCAACGACAGGCTTTGGTTTAAAGGTGGGAGGGGCAGCGAGGGAGCCTTTTGACAGCCCAGCTGCTTAGGGAGGCCAGTCCGCCTAGACTCGCGCGCGGACATAAGGGGGCGAGGATTAGGGGAGCGCGCCCAGGCCCCGGGGTTCTCCAAGGACGCGCGCGGGGTCGGTCAGGGACGGCCGCCAGCTCGGGGTCACCGCGGGCAGGACGCCTGTGGACACTGCGGGATGGGGGTGGGGACCCGCAGCTCCCGGCCGCGCCCCCGCCGCAAGCGCCACCCTTTCACTGAGTCAGTCGGGCTAAGCGGCTTTGAAGTCGCAGTCTCGGCTCGGCCCCCGCCCCCCCCCCCCGCGTTCCCGCCCCGCGCCGCGCGGAACCGGCGAGTCCGGGCCGTGCCGGCTTTGTCGCTAAGCGCCCATTGCAGCGGCTCATTGGACCACGTCGGTGGGGCGATCGCCGCCCTCTGATCTGTGAGCTGCGGAGAGCCGGGCGGCTGGTTCACAAATCCGCGCCCGGGGCCGCCCTCGCTGCGCCCGAGCCTGGGGCCCCGCGCTCCTGCTCCAGCCGCGCCCTCGCCTCCCGGCCGGCACCCGGGCCTCGCCAGAACTGGGGAGTTGGGGGGACCGGCTTTCACCTCCACGGCAAAGCCCGAAGCTGAGAAGTCCGCCACAGGGATCCGTCCTCTGACCCCCGGGCCCTAGCTGTGCCAAGAGTCTCAACTGGCCTGGGTCAACTCCCCGCCCAAAGGCAGGCGCGCTGCTGGGGCGCGTCCCCAAGGGCCTGCTCTGAGCCTACCACGGGAGTGCAGCCCTCTCGGCCTCCCGGGTCGGGCCGGCGTCCGAGCCACCGCGCCTCCTCCCTCCCTCTCGCGAAGTGGCGTGACACCCGGCAAGTCACGAGGAATCACCCCTAACACCACACCTGCCCGGGGCTTCACTGCTGACTCTGATGCGCCCGGGGAAGGGGACCCTCGAACGAAAGCTGCGCCGGGGCCTCCTGGGGGTCTCGCACTCCAAGGTCCAGCGAAGGGCTCCGCACCCCCTCCTAGGCCGCTGCGAGATGGGGAGGGCGGTGCCCAGAAAGGTGGAGGAGCCGCGCCCCGGACCTAGGTTGCCACCTCTGGATGGAAGAGCCCTGGTCACACTCGAGCGAGCAAAGGACCGCGCCCCCGCCCTCCTCCGCGCGCACAGCCCGCTCCCGCCCCGCGTGCCGGCTCCTCCCGGCCGGCGCACCACCGAGGCCCCGGCGCCGAGCGTCCCACCCCGCCTCGGCGGCGGAGACCACGGCCCCCGGGCGCGGAGGCGGGTGCTGACCGCTCCCCGGGCCCCTCCAGGCCCTTCCGCGGCGCTGCGAGTGCACCCCAGCCCGGCTCGGCGGAGCAGACCCGGGCGCGGCGGGCGCGGAGCCCCCACCCGGACCCGAGGCGGCCCCCTTCCCAAGCCTGCGAGTGCGAGGCGTCCTGACTCCCGGAGAGGGAGCTCTCCTCGCGCCCCCGCCGCAGACAGGCATCGCGCTTTTCTTTTCGATCGATTTTTGTTTTCCAGGAGTTGTTTCCACTGCGGAAGGGAGATTGCCGCCGGGATAGAAAGGTTGCAAGTCTGCACTGGGCCCCGGCCGCAACCCTGGTAGACATTCGCCTCCGCGGATCTCCTCGATCTGAGGTCCATTCTGGTCGCTGGCTGCGAAGACTGCCCCTCCCGGAGTGAGGTTCCCCGTCGGCCCACCCTTGGTTCCCAGTCCGTTCTCAAGGCTGAGCTTTATTCGTGGCTGCTTTGCACGGGGAGCCGCTGGACTTGTATCTGCGAATAAGACGGAAAACCTGTCACCCGAGTGTGTCGTTTGTTTGGGGGAAACCGCGCTGTGCCCTCCGAGCGCGACTGCCAGGCCCTGGCACCAGTCCTTCTACACCGGGCCCGGGTACCCCAGACCACTGGCCCCCAGGCACCGGGCCCCCTATGTCTGTGGCCCGAGTTAGCCCAGGCAGTGCCAACTGAGAGCCCGAAGCAGGTAGTTAATTAGAACAGCTCTCATTTCCCGCTCCTGGTAGACGGGGAAGGTGTAAATCCCGAGGAATTTAAGGGCATTAGCTGCATATGTGGGAAATCCTCGCACATATCCCATTTCTCTCTCCCAGACTGTGCTAATACTCCAAATGGCACAGTCTCTAGACTTTGCCGGCATCACAGGGGCTGTTGTGTCTTAAGGGATTAACTGATATGAGACACACAAAACCCTGAAACTCCATAACATAAAATACAACACAAAGAAGCTGCCTGCAGAGGAATGGAATTTTTTTTTCTTTTTCTTTTTCTTTTTTTCTTTTCTTTTTCTTTCTTTCTTTTTTTTTTTTAGAGGAACTGAGGAGAGGGAAGCATTTTGGAGGAGAAAGAGAGCACTTCTGCCCTGTGCCCTCACTTGAAAACATTGCTTTGTGGACTTTTCCTTAAGTGGAGGAGAGGTTCTGGGATGGGGGAGGAGAGGCAGCGGGAGAGTGCGAGGGAGGTTCAGAGAGTGTCCCGCGCCCTAGCAGGAGGCAACGGGGGAGCCCGGGGAAGGGCAGCCTGGGCCTTCGGGAGCACTCCCCGGAGCACAGTTACCGAGGGCAGGCACCCCCTGTGCAGGGTGACAGGGTCAGCTTGAGTCTTTGTCCTGATAAAGGGCTACCACTCTTCCCAAGAGGGCTCTTCTGTCCTTAGCCCAGGAATTTACCAGGATGGGACATAGCCCCCTATACTGTAGTTTAAGAATGTTCACCGATTACGTTCTGATGCCAGAAAAGTGATGCACATTGTTGAAGTCCTTGGAATTGATCGATGATTTCATCAAGTCTAGAGAATGTTTGAATTTAAATCACGAGGTAGTTTATCTTTTTATATCAAGCTACAGAGTTCTGTTTGATAAAGGGAAAAATAAATCAGCTTAAACACAGGTTTCTTTTTTTAAAAAAAAAAAACCCTCCCCCAACTGAACCAGTGCCTAGGTCCACCTGAACCCCCAGCCCCAAGCGAGGCGCTGCCATAGGGATGTGGGTATGTTCTTCCTGACCTGAAACCACACTGATGAGCTCTAGGGAGATCAGCTGGGCTGGATCCAGGCACTCTAAGTTAAGCCTAAACTTGCCTAAAGCTCTGAAAATCTCTAGCTACTCAAATCGTACTTCCAAAAACAATGGAGGATCAGCAAGTGTGGGCGGACGCTGTGCTAGCCTGGCAGTGATGACCTGTGGCTTTTAGGAACCGAAAGAGAAGCAAACAACCCTCCTGCTCTGTGAGGGGAAGCAGGTGTTCTGGGGGTCCCATCTGAAACTTGTTTTCCTTCCAAAAGCCGAAAGGAAGACAGTGGCTAGATACTTGAAGTTTTTCCACTGTTTGTAAGTAATCAGAAGATTGCAGCGGTGGCTGGTTTTCTCCACAACTCCATTATCCCTTCGTAGGTCTTCTTGTTTTGGGGGTGTGCTTAGGTCAGTGAGTGCCACTCCCCCAAGTCCTTTGCCAAGCCAATGTTTCCCGTGTGCCTCTGGACTCTTTTTGGAATGTGTCACTTTCTTCTGGGTTGCTGCGATCCTCGGTGAGCATTTTCTTTGCAGTAGAGGCGATAGGTCGAGGGACAGTCTGACTCCCAACCATGTGTCTACTCCGCACAGGCTGTTGTGGAAAGATGTCCGTGCCAGACCCCAGAGCTGTGGTTGATCTGCAGTGTGAGTGGGTCCAGATTTCACTGGGATTAAGAACAGCCGTGAAACGGGGCAAGAGAGCAGGGAAGGGGCCCCCAGGGTGAAAAGTGATTCCCAGAGAATCCAAGACAGGTCACTTGAGCCAAGAGTCACCTGGGCCGGGAGAAAGTCAAGGGACAGTAGACATGGGGCCCAGACGGAGTCTGGGGATGCGTTCGGGAGCACAAGTGGGGCCCTCCTAAAGGTCCCCCTTTAGAAGCTTCTGTTTTCAAGAGAAATCAGGTTAGAGATGCTTTCGGTGTGATAGTCTCTAGCTCTGGAGACCTGCCCATCCTCCACACACCCCCCCCTCCTCCAGGCTAGCTCTAGAGCTAGGCATCAAAATGATGACCTCTACCTGCAGTCTGGATCCTGAGAGGTCTCCAGTAGATGTCTCCCCCAGTTGGTGCCCCTTGATACCAGGGAGCTTTTGCTGAGCACAAGCTGCTGCTTACCCAGCTTTCCCCAAGACCCCAGACAGACAATGCTGCTTGTTGGCCTGTGGTCCCCCTCAGCTGAGCCTCCCTGGGCACCCACCCACCCACCAGGCTCTCATACCACCTGATATTGCCTCTGGGAAACTGGGTGAGACTTGCCAGCCTGGGACCCCAAGAGGTGTGTGGCCTGGAGCCTGGGCCCCTCTGCTAGCCACTAGCTTCAGACTCTCCCAGGCCTGCCACTGTTGTGATTCACCCCTTCCTTTCTGGGGTTACCCAGCGGACGCTCCTGACCCCAGGCCCAACCTCCACCACCCTGGGCCCCAAGTTCTCTGGCTGGGTTTGTAGGCCAGTGCTCTCCTAGGAAGTGAGCACAGATGCTGATCCCTCCCCACCACCCCCACTCGACCCACCCCCACTCCCGCTTCCTGCGCCCCAGCACTGAGGCCTTTGTCTACAGGCCTGGGAAGCTGAGGCAGCACGGAGGGTAGCGCTCCGTCTGGCGGGAGGCGGTGCTCCCTGCTCCACCGCATCTCCCGTCTCTGGGCCCCCGGAGCGGCTCTGGGCAGGGGGCGCAGGGCTCCCCGGCCTGATTTTGTTGGGGGGGGTTGTGCTCTGGAAGTGTTGGCATCTCTACCAGCTGAGTGGCCATGACCCCCCCTCGAGCAAACACCGCTCTCGCTCTATCCTTTTCTCTCCCAACACCCACCTCGACAAGTGTGGGAAGTGAGGGGACAACGAAGCTGCTGGAAGTCACCCTCCTCTGGCCTTGGCTTAAGAAAAAAAAAAAGCCAGGCACCCCCATGAGCGGCCCTGCCCTCCGCAGCCCTGCGCAAAATTTCACTTGTAACCCTAGTGCTGCTATTATGAATCCACGTGTCTAGGAGCCGTCTTCGCTTCTGGTGTTCCTTCGGGTCCCTCTTTGTGCAAATAGCCCGGGGAGTGCGGGCATGGTTCTCCGAGCGGCTGGTTCGTCGTCGCTCTCTGGCACCTGGCAGGTTGGGCGAGCTCCAGGTTCCCGGGTCGGCCCCCCTTGTCGCGAAGCACAAGCAGACGTCCAGCCGTGGCTCACTGGTCGCACCCGGAGAAGCTGGCCTGGAGCTCCGCAACTGCGGGCCGTCATGGTCGGGCAGGAGCGGAGCACAGCTGGCTGGGTGCAGGGCGATGGGCCCCAGTGGCTTCAGGGCTGGCTGGCATCTCCGGGACCCCAGGAGAGAGCTGCAAATGCCCACTCCCCGTACCCCCCAAAAAAGCAAAGCGAGGGCGGTGTTCTGCATTCGCAGCGGGCCAGGCCGGCCTCAAGCATGCTTTCCAAGCTTCGTGAAACAGCTTGTTGCGATGCCCACCGTGCTGTGAGATTTAGAATTCCCTCAACGTGAGCAGCTTTGGCCCAGATTCTCCTGCCCTCCTGGCTGACCCTTTGTATGGCACTCACTCTCAAGGGGCGCTCTTTTGGGGAATTAATATCATGTTGGGGTTGACTTTGGGTGGCCTGATACTCTAATTCTTTCTCTCCATGTTCTTTTCTTTTTGCCCTCGTCCTCCTCCTGTACCTCCAACCTTCCTCGCCAAGCCAGTAACTTGGAAATCCGCCTTCTTCCTCTGACCAGTCTGACCCTCTGGGCTGGAGACCTGGTGTCCCCAGGGCGCTGCCGACAACCAGGCTAGGCTTGCCTGGAGATAATGTGCTTGGCAGAGCTCCTGCGGCAGCCATGAATGTGGGTCTGGGTTGCAGGAAAGAACACGGCGGAAGTCCACCACGGTGGGTTCGCTTAAGGCTAAGGCAATCAGAGGCAAAGTTTCTCAAGAAATTAGAAAATATTTCTCAGGGGAAGGCCTAGTTGATTTTTCATGGGACAGGTGGAGAAATTAACCTGGGATGGCTTCACAGGGAGCAAACCAGCCCTGGGCCTTCTTCCCTCCATTCCCTCTGAGTTCTGGAGACCCAAAATCATTTGGGCATTCCCTGGCTGCTGATGGTTGGGGTTCTCACAGTTGCAGGAAAATGTCCCAGAAAACCATAAACAAAAGTCGATAGGGTGCTCCCACAAACCTCACCAGCTCCATTTTGCTAGGACAGGCCAACTGCGAGGTTGGATTTTTTGAGACCCGGGGAGGAGCCCTGGCTGGTATGAACCCAGCCAGGTAATTTGGTAAGGACCTCTCTAATAGG
>PITA01006124.1:22426-103446 GCA_004023965.1 Spilogale gracilis
AATTTCCCTGGGAGCAGAGCATAGCAACTGCTGTTTATTTTGTGCCTCCCCCCCCCACACAGCGGCCTGAACCCTGGAACCTACAGTGAGTAGACAGCTGGGTTGGAGAGAGGATAGGACCTGGGCGCAACGGCGGGGGCGGGGGAGCTGGGCTGGGCTAGGAGGAAGCCTTCAGCCCTCCAGGTGACTTGGCGATCACACTGCCAGAGGGATGCTTGTCCAGAATTTATTCCCCCTCGCCCAGCCCGGCAGTGCCCCACTGGCAGCCCCAGGCTGCTCTGCAGTGGGCCCCCTGTGCTGAGCACCATGAAGCCACCGGGGCTGGCCAGAGCTAGGGTGCCCCAACTCCCTCCTCCCCTTCTCCCATCCCTCTTTCCACCCAGCGAACTTTTATTGTGTCAGTGCTCCCACACCCTTGGGGCTGTCTTTTCAGAGGCATTCTGAAGTTTGCAAATTTCCATAAAAATGCATTTTAAATGATAGACAGGCAAGCTTAGGAGAACAAGGATGTTCGGTGGGGTGTCCCCAGCTGGGGGAAGGAGAGAAGAGCAAACAGGAAGGAACCTTATGGAGGAGGGGGAAGAGAAGAGGAAACAGAAGTTCAAGTTGGACATCTGACAGCAACAGGAAAGAAAGTTTATAAAGGGTTAGAGAAAAAAGGGGAGGAGTGGGGAGAAACAAACTGGGGCCCTGACCCCCCTAACCCCTTGTACATGGCCCCTGCTCTTTCCGAAGGAACTAGTTTAAAGGATTTTAGGACAAAGAAAATGAGATGAATGGCCTGGTAACCTCTCAGTGGGGGTAGAGATGTGGGGGTGGAGGTGGGAGGGTTATCTGAGAAAGGTGGGGGGAGGCGGTTGTTCTGGGGTGTTTTCTCTCCGGATGGTTTGGAAGGTTTGGCTGAACCGTCAGCCCACCTCTCCTTTCCCAAACAGAAGATTCAGTGATAACCCGCCATGCTCCTTTCTTTCTCTTTCCCCACACGGAGCCCCCCAATCCTATTCCCGTGCTCTTCGGGGGTGTACTCGCATGTTGCCTGAGGATTTGTGTTCCCGGATGGAATCCTGCCGTATGCACGCGCCTCCCTGCTCACGCACACACATGCACACTTACAATGAGTGTCTACAGGAGGAGGGTCCCGCGCACCAGGTCTGCATTTAAGACAGGAATCTGCCAGGTTACCAAAGTCAAGTGTAAGTGACAATTTCCCTCTCTCCATCAGCAAGGAAAGGAGACTACAGAAGTCCCTTTGTATCTCGGCAGCTCATTTAATATTATTTATGCATTTTTGTGCAAGGAATTGTGGGATTTTTTTCCCCACGGTAAACAATATGGAAAGGTTAAAAATAGCGGTCTTTCGGCGCGTGTCCACGTACGCACACCAGGGTGACCCGACGGGGCTGTCGCGGGGTTTCCTCGGGTCCGCGAACCCGCGAGGTGGCGGAGAAAGGGCGAGCGGGCGCAGGAGACTCGGTCTGGGGCGCTCTGGGGCCGGGGCTCCGGCACGCGGAGCCGGGAGGACGCGGCCTCTTTAAGGGGGGGAGGGGCGGCGGCGGCGGGGGAGGGGCGGCGGGCGGCTCCTGTCACCCAGCGGCCGCCGGCGCGTCACGTGGGCGCGCGCCGCTGCGGCCATTGGCCCGAGGCACGTGTCCAGGAGACCGGCCCGCGACGTCACTCGAGGGGGCTCTGTTAAAAATAAGAACAAAAATCCAGAGTGAAAGTGTCTCAGGTTGCGCCAAGTGGCCTGGAAAGCGCCGGAGCCGCGCGGAGGCCGAGGCGGCGAGGGCGCGCAGACGGCGAGGGAGCGCGGGCGGCCCAGCCCGGCCCGGCCCGGCCCGCGCCTCCCGCCGCTCACCCATGCGACTCGGGCCGCGGGGCTCGGCGGGGCTCGGCGGGGGCGCGGCCGCACGCCGGTGGGGCGCCCCGGCCCGCAGCGGGGCGGCGGCCGAGCGCAGCGCGGGCCCGCGGGCCTCCATGTGCGTGCTGGCGGCGGCGGGCGCGCTGACCGCTCGCGCCCCGCACCCTCGAGGGCCGGCCGGGGCGCGCGGGCGGGGGCGGCCGGGCGGCGGCGGCGGCGGCGGCCCGAGCGGGCCGCGGGGGGCGTGAGCGCGGGGGAGCGCGCTGCCTGCATGCGCGCAGCTCCAGCCCCGGGCGGCCGCGGCGGCAGCGCCGGAGCCCGAGCCGGAGGCAGCGGGACGCGGGGAGGAGCGCGCAGCTCGGGAGGAGCCCGGGGTCCCCGCCGGATCTTTGTGACTGGTTAGCGCCTGGAGGCGCGGCAAAGACGAGGACCCGACTCTTTTGAATCTCCCGGCGTCTGGGCGCGGGGAGACTCTTGCTATTTTCTAACTCAACTCGTGGATTGGAACGTGGCTCCGCTCCAAACGCGGCCGGTGACTTGTAGGACCCCAGCCCTGGCCGCGGCCACCGCGCACGCCCTCGGAAGCCTCGGCGGGGTAGGAGCGCGAGCCGGCCGCGAGCGTCTCCGTGCGCACCACGGGCGGGCCGAGGGCTGATTGGAGGGGGGGGGGATCCCCGGAGAACCAATTTGGGATTTGTTGTGAACAGCATGGAGGAGAATGACCCGAAGCCCAGCGAAGCGGCGGCGGCGGAGGGGCAGCGGCAGCCAGAATCCAGCCCCAGCGGCGGCTCGGGCGGCGGCGGCAGCCCGGGCGACGCCGACACTGGCCGCCGGCGGGCTCTGATGCTGCCCGCGGTCTTGCAGGCGCCGGGCAACCACCAGCACCCGCACCGCATCACCAACTTCTTCATCGACAACATCCTGCGGCCCGAGTTCGGCCGGAGGAAGGACACGGGGACGTGCTGTGCCGGCGCGGGAGGACGACGAGGCGGTGGAGCCGGCGGGGAAGGCGGCGCGGGCAGCGCGGAAGGAGGCGGCGGCGCGGGCGGCGCCGAGCAGCTACTGGGGTCGGGCCGAGAGGCCCGGCAGAACGCGCCCAGTGCGTCCGCACCGCTGCCAGGCGGCGGCGGCGACTCTCCCCGCGACGGGGAAGGCGGCTCCAAGGCGCTGTCGCTGCACGGCGGCGTCAAGAAAAGCGGTGACGCCGGGGGCCCCCTGGACGGGGCGCTCAAGGCCCGCGCCTTGGGCGGCGGCGACCTGTCGGTGAGCTCCGACTCGGACAGCTCGCAGGCCAGCGCCAACCTGGGCGCGCAGCCCATGCTTTGGCCGGCCTGGGTCTACTGCACGCGCTACTCGGACCGGCCTTCTTCAGGTGAGCCCGCCGTGGGGAGGCCCGCGGGGTGGCGGGGCGGCGCTGGCGCGGGAACTTACCCAGAGGAAGAAGACACCAGGACACCACTCCCCACCCCCAACACACACAAAGACGCACAAACAGGGACATTGTGTGCAGCTCACGCTGGCCCGGGCAGCGGCCAAGGAGGAGAGACGGCACGACTCAGTCGCAGGGTGTTACAGATTTCTTAGAAAAGCAGAAGCGGCAGAACCTTCCTTCTCCGTTTTGCCTTTTGGGGCTACTCTCCAAAGTCCCTACTCCGCTGCACCCCCGGCTGGGGTTTATTTGGTGACACCAGGGGTGGCTGGAAGACTGGCCTAGAAGCTGGCATTCTTAACCCTTTCTCCGTTCTTCCAACTCAGCCCAGACCCAGGACCCATGCCCCCCCCCCCCCACTCATCCTAAGATCCAGTTATCTCACATGAAGCCCGGGAAGAAAGAGCAAGACTCCAGGCTCTTCCTTTGACCCTTTGGCCTGGGCTGAGGAGGGGGTTGGTGTATAGAGGTAGAAAAGGGATGACAACAGAGGGGCCCTTCAGCTGGTTTCTGCTGCTTGATCACACGGTAGGGAAGCTCAGCACCCATTTTGCACACTGCTATGAGGAGGGAGGCCTGCAGTCCCCCAAAGAAAGGATCTTCTCCCAGAGGCTTCCTGGGGCAGCTCCCAGGGAGGAAAGAAGCAGATTTGCGGGAGGGTAGATGGAGGGGCCTGCGGGTGTGTGCAGGAGTTTGGGGTGTATTTCTCATAGATCTGGATTTTTAAAAGCTAATTGCACATCCTTGTAGAAATCGTTAGTTACATGAAATGGGGGTGTGCGGCTGCCACCCGCCATTAGGAGCTGACTGCGTTTGTCCCCAGCTGGCAGCCTAGACTGGACCGCGCTGCCCCCTCCCTCAACTGTTTTACGGGGGTTGTTTACCCAAATCACAGCACAACTGAGTCTCCCCTAGGCTGCCTTCCTGCAGAAATGTGTGTATGTATTTATGATGAAATCCACATTTCTCCAGCTAGATCTGAAATTTGCTCCATTGTTCTCGCCTCCCTCCTTTGTTAATATTTAATTAACATATAGGCTCACAATGCGGCCAGCGAGGAGCCTCGGCCGGCTTTGTGCAGCCGCGGAGTCGCGGCCTCGCCAGGCCCCGGTGGCCCGAGGGAGCCCCGCATTGCGACCGGAGCCCAGTCGGTGCTCCTCCTGGACTTTAAAAAAACAAAAAACAAACCCCCACCAAACAACAACAACAAAAAACCCGTAAGGATTTGTGTTTCCTGACCTTTTAGAAAGAAGCAAGGCGGAGAGTTTTCTTGTTTCCTTCTGCTTCTGCGACTCTCAAGTGCTTACGTGTTGAAAGAAAAAGAACTAAAAATTCTGATTTTAGGGAGCTGTCCTTTCCGCAAAATGGTGTGTATGGTTTTACGGGCTGTGCGTGTGCGCCAGAGCCCCAGGACCAGAGGAGTTTGGAGGGTGGGGAGCGCGCTTCCCCGGGACACTGGAGACGCAGAACCGGCTGCGAGCACGAGGCCGCGGCCGGGTCCGAGCTGGTGCGGGGCCTCGCGAGGCCTCCCGGAGCCACCCCAGCCCTTCGCGCGCGCCCCGGCAGCCTCTCGATCACAGCCCGCCCGCCGGCGCGGAACCCTTGCCCTGGCGTGTGTGCGGCGGTGGCGGTGGCGGTGGGTGCGCGCGCGGAGGGGGCTGTGTTCGCGGGGGCGCCGCTGCGAGTGTGGGTTTGTTCTAGAATCTTTAAAAGGCCGGGAGTTTAAGCCGAACGGCCCTTGGAGGCCCCTCGGCAGCGCCCACAGCCCCTCTTGCCGAGTTTGCCTCCCCGAGAGCGCACGACTGGATCCGCGGGCAGGGAGTTCTTGCGGCCGGCTGGGTCTCGGGACCAGACCCCTGGCTCGCGCGCCCGCCGGCGCACTCCGCACTCTCCACTCTCCGGGTTTGGGTCGTGTGCAGCCGGAGGCTCCGGCGACATCCCTCCTCCGCCGCTGCGCAGGGGCGCGGGGCTGTTCCCTGGCCCTGCAGGGTGGGTTCTGGGCAGTTGGCGGAGACCAGGGGGTTTCTGGCTGCTTGAGGGAGCCGGCAGGGGTCCAGCCTCCTTCCATGGGAGTCTGGGGACTGGGGCCAGAGCTCCCCCAAAGTTGGTTCACTTCCCAGAGTAAGAAATCCACATGTGCAGCCTAGCCTTCCTCCCCTAGTGGCCTTTGCCGTCTCTTCCCTCAAAGACGTCCTCAAGGGGCTGAACTTCTTGACATCAACAAAAAGAAAGTGCTTGGGCCCTTCTCTTTGCTCCCCTCACTCAGGAGGTTTCAGGTGGTGGGGCCTAGGAGTCTTGCCACCGCTGTCCCAAAGCAACCTCAAGTGGTGCAGGGGATGGGGGTTGAAGCCGCAGGAGACAGGGGGGGGAGGGGTCAGAACTCTCTGCACAGGGTCAGCTGGGCTCCTCTGTGCTCTCCAGGGAGGCAGCTCCAGTCCTCCAAACGTTGGGTCTCCTGCGCTGGTGGGAGGTGAAGGGGAAGCTTTGAGTGGCTCACTGATCCTTCCCCAACTCAGAAAGGTTCTCCCTGCTCCCTCCCCTCCAGGAAGGAAACAATGAACTTGGGCCCACAAGGGCCTTTAGGGGAGGCAAAAAGGGGCCTAGTGGGAAGGCAGAGCCATGGCCCCTCCCCCCACTCCTGGGACCCCCGGCACCTGAAGGTATCCCCCATGGATAGCCCGTAGGCATCCTGTCCCAGTCCCTAGGGCTCCCGCTGCCGCTCTGGCTGCCTTGCTCCTCCCCCAGCCTTTCCTCCCTCCTCTCTTACACCTTCCTCCCCTTACTCCTGGACCGAAAGGAAGAGAAAAGGCCCTGCTAGGAAGTTCGGGGTTTTTGCTTTCTGGGAGCTTTCCTTTTATCTGGAGACCTTTCTTTCTTCTTCCTTTTTAAATCTTAAGTAAACTCTGTGCCACTTGTGGGGCTCGAACTCTGACCCCCGGGGATCAAGCCTGGCATGCTCCACCTCCCCCCCCACCAACCGAGCCGGCCAGGTGCCCCTGGAGACCTTTGCACTAAGCCTGCCCTCTACCCCCACTCACCCTGCCACACTCCCAGGCCCTCAGCCTGCAGCGTCGGGCTTTCCAGGGCTGGCTCCCAGAGGCTGGCAGGACCCGGAGCTCTCCTCCCCAACCTGGGCGGCCTGAGTGGGCAGACCGGCCTGGAGCCCTCCTAACCCCGTTCTCTGTGCACTGCACCCGCCTAGGTCCCAGATCCCGCAAACCAAAGAAGAAGAACCCCAACAAAGAGGACAAGCGGCCCCGCACGGCCTTCACGGCGGAGCAGCTCCAGCGGCTCAAGGCAGAGTTCCAGGCCAACAGGTACCTGACGGAGCAGCGGCGCCAGAGCCTGGCGCAGGAGCTCAGCCTCAACGAGTCGCAGATCAAGATCTGGTTCCAGAACAAGCGTGCCAAGATCAAGAAGGCCACGGGCAACAAGAACACGCTGGCCGTGCACCTCATGGCGCAGGGGCTGTACAACCACTCGACGACCGCCAAGGAGGGCAAGTCGGACAGCGAGTAGGGTGGGCGGGCGCCGGAGTCCGGTCTCGGGCCGCGCTAAACAATGCAATAATTTAAAATCATAAAGGGCCAGTGTATAAAGATTATACCAGCATTAATAGTGAAAATATCGTGTATTAGCTGCGGTTCTGCAATATTGTGTGTATATATAATTTACAGTGGTATAAAATCCAAAATATCTGACTATAAAATATTTTTGAGTTTTCCTGTGTTTATGAGATTATGCTAATTTTATGATTTTTTTTTGTTTTTTTTTGCGAAAGGGGCTGCTTAGGGTTTCATCTTTTCTAATCCCTAGGCTCCGTTGTGGGACATGGGACACTTTTATTTTTTAATTTCAAAAGAAGAAAAAAAATTAAAACAACTTGCTGAAGTCCAAAGATTTTTATTGCTGCATTTCACACGACTGTGAACCGAATAAATAGCTCCTACTTGGTCTCTGAGTTCTGCCACTTTGTTTGTGTGGGCTTGGTGAGGACAGCAGGAGGGTCTGCAGCCCCAGCGCCGCCGTTGGCGGAGGGGCGGAGCGCAGGGGCCCTGGCAGGGCCGAGGGACCATTGGGGTCGTGGAAGGAGTACCCCACCTTGGCAGTGGTCAGGAGCAATCTGGGGCTGCAGGGCTGTCCAGGCCCCCAGCCTCGCCCAGCTGGCTCCCCTCCTCCTTCCCCCTCCTCCTGCCCCCCCTCCACCAAGGCCTGGCTGGCACCTCCATGCCCTTCAGGGTGCCTTTGTCGCTGTTCCCTACCCAGCTATCCAGCCCCGACGCCTCAGCCAGCTCTCTTGCCTCTGGGCACCACTTCAGGGATCCGAGGCCCCTAGGCCCAGCACGCGGCTGGTGGTGTTGGAGCTGCCCCTCCTCCTGTCCCTCCAGGCCCCAGGAATTTTCCCCAGCCCCATCTTCTCCCCCAGGCACTCCGTGGGCCCCAGAAATGGTGGAGGTCTGCCTCCTCCTTCGGGGCAGGCGAAGAGCCCTCCAGAGGGAGCTGGTGTTTTCTTCCTTTCTTGTTTTTCTTCCCTTCCTTTTTTTCTGTTTTTTCTTTTCTGTTCTTTTTTTAAGTGGCTGCTTCTGCTTTGGAGAGCATTCTTGCAAGGAACATATGCCTGTGTGTGCACATCGCCTACACAGACGTGTTAGAGGCCACAGTTCCCAAGCATGTGGCTCCAGTGACTTTTAGAGGAACTCAGAATCCTCCAGGATCCAGAGAAAGGAGGAAAATGTGTAAATAATCATTTCTTATCACTTTTTGTCTTTTCTTGTTTTTTTAATATACATTTTATTTTTTAAAGGTGTAGTACAGTGTAAATTAAATATATTCAATATATCCCCACCAAGTACATATATATAAATAAACACAATATCTATATCTATAACTCCGCCCTGTCTTCTGTTTAGTGTATGGAAAAAGAATCGTGTCCAAATGTCCGTCTGCAGCCGGGACAGCCTGGGGGGGGTGTCGGTGGCTGAACCAGACCCACGGCCGAACCCCTGAGGACTGAGGGTGAACATCTCTCTTTGCCTTAAACCTCTTTATTTCACTGCGATAATTGTTTCACTTTGTACATACTAGTGCAAACCTTTTTAAAAAGGAAACTATGAAAAGAAAAGTTGTAATTTAAAATTCTGTGAATAACCATCTGCTGCTTAGGAAACTCAATGAAATGATATGCCTTTTTAGCAGGAAGCAAAGTTTGGGGTTTTTATTTTTTTATTATTATTTTTTTTTAGTTTATAAAACATGTGCATTTTACAGGACAGTAGCAAATATTTATAATCTTATGAGAAATGAATGTTTCTATTTACAACTGTGGCTATCAGCATTGTGAACATCCCCCTTGCATTTTTTTGTGTGTTTAAATTCCTGAAAGTTACATGAAATAAAAAAAGAAAAATGCTTTATTGTAAAATATTGGATGTCCAAGTTGGCATGATGAGTTTTTCTAAGCGTGTTTTTAAATCCAGCCCAACTGCTCTCGGCCTCCTCCCTGTGGCTCAGGTGCTCCAGGCCTTTGCCTCGATTGGAGCAGGGATGCACCTGCTTACCTTTGTAGCCAGCAAATTAAAAAAAAAAAAATGAAGACACTTTGAATATCTCCTGTGTGAGCACAGAACAACCAGAGGGATTTAAGTACATTTCTTTACCAGAAGGAAATGCTCAAAGGTGTGGTGCCATTTCATTGCATAATTGTTGAAAATCCTACAGAATGCAACAGGTCTCCTATGGGAGGGAGGGAGATGCTGTTCCCTTGGGGAAGGCTCTCCTTTTTTATGTTTTGTTGGTTTTACCCCCACACCCCAAAGCAAAGGACACGGACACATTCAAAGGCAGAGGTGGGGGAAGGACAGACTGTCTAAGCTGATCAGACAACCAGAAGCATCCATGGGGGGGGCAGTGTTTTGGGAAGGGCAGTGATGGCCACCATGTCCCGCCAGGATAGCCCAGTGCACACGGTGTGCCCAACTGATTTATGTACAAACATCCCTGCCGTGAGAAAGAGTCTTCTCCCAGTAAAAGAAACTCAGAGACCAGCAAGGATCATTTGCTGCCAAGGAGACTGGTGTTTTGGTTCTACACCGGCTTCCCAAGTGGAAGCTGGGCCTTTGGCGCAGGACACGGGCTACTCCCAGGATTCACAAAGATGCATGGAGCCAGACAGAGCTGGGGTCTCACCACAGAGGCTCTGGAGCCCTAGCTGCTGGGTCTCAGGAGTGCCCCAGGGCCATCGCCAATGGCTGCAATCATTCAGGCAATCCCAGTGTCTCCACCCTTCCCCTGAGCAATTCTGAGGATTCCTTAGAGTAAATACTAAACAAAAAGGATGTGGACAACTTCTATCACCTAATTGGCTACTTTTTACTAAAAAGCAGTATGGCAACATTAAGCAATCATTCTTGTTTTTTAATCTATTCACAAATCATAACATTGCTGAGGGGCAATGTACAATTCTGTAAGGTAACAGGTTCCTTTTTTGTAAAGTAATGAGTTCCCCATCCTCAGAGGAGTGCAAGCAAACATTAAGTCTGCAGCGGCATAGGGAGTTTTTCTTTTTTATTTCTCTGATAGAGGATTGGACGGAATGGACCCCTAGAGCCTCGAAAGACCGAGATTCTGGTTTTGCTCCTTTGGTTACTACTTTAAAAAAAATATTTTATTTATTTATTTGACAGAGAGAAACACCACGAGAGAGGGGGAACACAGCAGGGGGAGTGAGAGAGGCAGAAGAAGGCTTCCCCCACCACCTGCAGGGAGCCGGATGTGGGGTTGGGTCCCCAGACTCCAGGGATCATGACCTGAGCCTCCTGAGTCGCTCAACTACTAAGCCACCCAGGCGCCCCTGTTTACTACATTTTAAAATTCAATCTAAGTTTGAGACTCATGAAAAGCTACTGTTGCCCCAGCCAGCAGCTCTCTCTTCTCTCATTCTCTTTCTCTCTCTCACACACACACAATGGCAAGTGGAGACCAGAGAGTCACGGCCGCAGCGGAAGCAAGGCCCCTTTCTGCATCGGGAGCCTGCTCCCTTCCTCCTGGAGTCAGGGCTTCCCGTAAGGCAGCTTGAGTCTGAACCAGGACTGCAGTTCCAGGAGTTGGTGGAGCCCCAGGCTGGACCCCAGCCAGACTATTGACCCTCCAGAAGGCCAGTTTCATTAATGTTCTTCAGAGGAAATCCCGTTTATAAAGGAAGCCCTTGCTCCTTGCGGCCAGAGGGCTGCCCCAGCCCAGGCCTGTCTGTCTCCACAGGCCTCCACAGCCCGGCAGAATACAGGCGGTGCCTAAGAGCCCGGGTGGGGAGTCTTAATGCTGGTAACCCCCCTCCCCGCCTCCCCCTTCTTGAGCAGCAGCTCCTGCGAGGGTGCCACACAGAGAGGCTTAGCAGGGCCCCTTGGGGTTCAGAGGGCCCTCCTCTTCCTGCCGCCCAAAGTGGTCAGATGAGGGGGTCCGACCCTCAGGCTGGAGTCGGAATCCGAGGGCCAACACAGGCCTGACGGTCACCCAGTGTGGACCCTCCATGGGCTTTCTTGAGGGGAAACAAGGAAGGAGTCACGCGGTGACATCATGGTGTCCCAAGAGGACCCCAACTTTGTTGTTCTTTGCTTTCCTTGAGTGAAAAGGGATGGGGGCTTCTAGGCCCCGGGGCACGGGTGTGCGGGCCGCGCCCAGCTCCAGGCAGACACCCAGACACGGGCGAGGCCAACACGCTGCCGGCCGCCCGCACTGCTGGGAGGCCGCGTTGGCCCGCCCTCGCTCGGCTGCAGGTCATTCTGTCTCCGCTATTTCATATTTGACCTCCGAGGCCCCGCCGCCCCGACGGCTCCCCAAGCGTCCCGGGACGTCCCGGCTCCACCGAAACCTGCCGCCGGCCAGGAGCAGCCGCGGCGGCTCGGAGGCGCATAGACTGGCGACCAAGAGGCAGGGCGCGCAGTGCCCACTGCTCTCTCCCGCGCACATCCGCACCCCGACACCCGCCCACCCTCGCACCGCAGTCCCCGCGCCTGGCTTCGCGGCGGGGGGCCCCCCCTTCCGGCGCTTCTCCCGCCCGCCGGCCCAGGGCGACGCCTTCTCCCGCCTCGAAGTAGGGGAGGGTGGGGTGGAGTGGAGCCGCGGCCGCAGGCAGACCGAGCGTTGCGTCCGCGGGACCCCAAGGGCTGGCAGGCCGCGTGGGGGGGGGGCATCGCGGGCGGAGACGGGCGCGCGCGTGTCCGTGACCCTGGCGGATGTGCCCTGCGGCCCGGCGGCGTCACTCCTGGACACACAATTTATGTTACTAATTTCAAGTACTTCATTATATTTCTGCTGCTGGCCCACAGAAAATAAGAGGCCATTCTTGAAGTCGACCGAAATGTGAGAATATTCATTAAAGTGGCTCCTAATTATGAGATTTAATCAAGCGTGGGCCACTGCCACTTGGCTCTGGCTGGTGAGGCTGATGATGAGGGCGTTACTATTATTGTTGTTGCTGCTGCTGCTGCTGCTGTTGTTGTTAGTGGCCCGGGTACTCAGGCGCCAGAGTGCGGGCCTCATCTTCAGTTTGGGGATTTGGGGAGACTTAAGATGGAGGAAGGGGGGCGGAATGACTCTGGAGTCCCGGGGGACAGGTGTGGCCGAGGCTCACCGCCCTGTGGACCCAGTCCCAGGCCCGTGCAAGACCTGAGCAGCAACTGCGGGTGTAGGGGGTCCCCAGACTGCTAGGCCCTCCATGTCCCAGAAAGACTCCAGGGTCGGTTTCCTGGGAAGGGGATCCTTAGGTCCAGAGCCCAGGACACCTCCCCCCTCTATTGGCTGGCCCCCTTTCAGAACTGAGCCCCGCGCTCTGCTCAGAGCAGAAACAAAGAGTAACCAGTAACCAGATCGGCCTCCCGGGCCGTCTTTTCGTCCTCTCTGCCTGGAAGGCATCCCAGAGAGCCCGTCCCAGTCCCCGGGAGATCCGGAGGGCAGAGGAGGGGAGGGCCCAGTGGGTTGCGGGCGCTCGGCCTGCCGCGCCTCCTCCTGCGCAGAGGGGGTCCGGGTGGGACGCGCGGGCGGGAGGGACCCTGGCACGGAGGGGTGCTCCGTGGGGCCGTGGGGTCGAGGAATGGCGGGGATTACTGCGTGCACGGGCCGTCTGGAAGAATTGGGGAGGGCCGCCTCTTGTCCCCATCTGTCGGGCTGCGAAACTTGCCCGTGCGGGGCCGAGCGCGCGCTGCCTGCGGAAGGGGCCGCCCAGAGCCTTTCAGCCGCGCCTTCGGGGTTCTCTCCTCCCGCCAAGTCCTTTGTCTGGAAGGGGACTGTTAGCTCGGCCGTGCTTTGCCTCCTCCTTCCCCCAGCCTCTACCCCCTCCGCTAACCGCCCTTTCTTCCCTTCGCTTTTCTCTCCTCCTTGGATGGGTAATCACAGGCTCCAGCTGCCAAGCGCGCTGCGAGGAGTTGCGGCGGGTTTGTGTCTGCGGCCCCTCCCCGCAGCAGACTGGCCGCTTCCCTCCTACCTCGCCGGGACGGCCCCTACCCTCTGGCGTCACTTAGTGGCCGGGGGTCGCTGCATCAGACTTTTCCCTTTAGACCAAAACTTTGTCCTCACGTTTTTGGTAGCTTTAGTCTCCCACTCCCAGCAACAAAATGTGAGCCCTGGAACCTGGTATTCCTTTGGATTGAGGCACTAGGCTGCGGGCTGGGGGGAACATGGCAGAATCGGGAGGCCCAAAGGCCCCTACCTCTTTTTCTATTACTACAAGTAAGGCGCCCCCAATAAACCACTTCCATTACAACCCAGAGGTCTTTGATTATACCTTCCCAAGCAAAAGCATCTGGATGAAAGTTGGGAAAATCTCCGGCCATGAAATGAATGACAACGAGGCTGGCTTCCAAACATCTGTTTGGGGAAAGGCTGAAGGCAGCCGAAGCCACGGGCTGAGTTTGCTGAGATGCTGAATGTCTATGCTTGCGCACTGGGCTCGGTCAGCTCAGGCTTCAGGGCTTCTCAGTGATTATTTTTTTCCCCATGCAAACCCATAATGTGGCCCAGCACACAGAGAGGTGCCCTACAGTGAAGGTAAAGTTTCCTAACTGCCCCCAGCCCAGCCCAGTAGCTATTCATCTCTCCAGTAGGAAGAAAACTGACCTAATGGGCTTCCCCATAGAGTTGTTCATGAGGAAAAAGGAGCCTGAAGCACCTGGCAAAGACCAGGGCTCGGCAAGGGAGAGGTTGCCTCACCACTCTGCAGTGACCAGTGCTGGGCTCCGGCTGGGTCCCCTCCACGAGCCCGGTGCTGGTTTCTGGTAGAGCGCCCAGAGTTTGGGGGGGGAGGAAGTCGCGATGCAGAGAGACAATCACTGTCGTGCGTGCTTTGTCAGGGCAAGGCTTGGACCTACCCACACGTCCTCACTGCAGGATGTCCCCCCCATTTTTCTTGCCACAGCATAAGATGCTATGCCTTGGGCTTCCGCAGAGGCCCGGTAACGTCACACACCACTCCATTTCCTGTTCCCATCCCTAGTCGCTGCGCTTGGCAGTATCCCATCCTCCTGAACCGACTGCGACCGACTCCAAGCACAGGTTGCAGGCATCCTACGGTGAGGCTGGAAGCCAAGCTCGCCTCCTACGTGGGTCCCAGCCTGTGTTCACACATCCTGCTGTCCCCCTCCCTCCCCCACCCTGCCCTTCCTCCAAGAGCAAGTGGGCATCCTGATGGTCTGGTGAGCAATTCGGTCTAAATAGTGAAGGGGCTAAGGAACCCTTTTCAATGAATTGCTGTTCCTATAGCTAAAAGCATAACGGACTTTGATTACATGCTAACCAGAATGAAACATAATCCTGAGTTAATTATGTGGAGATAATTTTATAATTATATCATTCAATTTAAGAAGCAATGTGTTGTTAACCTCCTAATTTTCACAAGAGTGATGGTTCAAAATAAAAATGGTCATAAATCTGGACCTTCAAAAAGACTTATTGGGGCTGTCTCTTCATCTTCCCCAAATGAATATCATCTCAGATGACCTATTGTCCCATTACCTGCACACACTCCCACCGAGAAAGTGGAAAATGCTGGAAAGCCTCAGACAAAGAGGGACCGCCAGGCAGAGCATTTCCCAGGCCTGACCTGCTCTCAAATGCTGAGGAAGCCCATCTGCATTTCTATTCTGTCCAGCCTGTATGTGGAAGTACCGGGACATCCTTGCCCGGTGTCGGCGAGCCCCACCCCCCCCATGCCCTGTCTCAGAGACCCTTCAGCTGGGATTGAATGGAGCCTGGAGCCTTGGGCTGGGGGCTGAGGTGAAGGTCAACCCCCAGCCACCCCTGCAGGTGGTTCATTTCCTCTCCCAAACACTAGTGGCCTCCGAGGGGTGCCCGCAGCAGCCCATGGGACCAGGACTGGCTGTCCCGGGCTCCCCTCCCTTCGCCCTCCCTTCCTTCCCCCACCCCTAAGCCATCAGGACTGAAGCTCTCGTGGAGTGGGAGGTGAGGCAGTTTAAGAGGTGTCCCACTGGGATCGACTCAAGCCCCATCCTGCTGGCAAGCTGGCCCTTCCGAGCAGTTCGAGCAGTTCCGGGGAATCTGCAAAGGGCTGGAGGGTCAGAATATCGGGTCTGGGTGGAGAGGGAGATTATCTGATTCTTGTGAGGTGATCAAAGCTCAGCCAGACACACTTTTTTTGGACACCGGGGGAGCCCCAGAATTTATTCTGGCCGGCTACACGTTGCCTCAAAGGGGGCGATTTGCTGGTGACTCATCACCTGGCAGGGAGAAAGGCCGCCCGGATGCAGCCACGGGAGCGCGCGCGTCCTGCAGGCTCCGAGCCCTAAAGACGGAGCCAGCGCGTCATGGGAGGAGCAGAATAGCAACCTGAAGCCAAAGAGCCCCCAACCCAACGCGGGCGTGACAACGGCCTTTGTGCCCGGCACCGAATGGGGTCGCTGGGCGCCCGGGAGCCGGCCAGGCGTGGCTCACGTTTCCAAGCAGGTAGGGGCATCTGGGCGGGGGCGGGGGCGCACGGAGGGCTGGCCCCCCGCCTCGCACCGCGAGATTTGCAGCCCTCCCTTCCCCCTACAGGGGTATCTCATTCGCACCTTTTTTTTTTTCTAAATGCTTCCTGGTCTAACTTGAATATGCAATGAGGCGCCAGAGCTTTGTGGCGGAAATATAATTAAACTGGTGAAAGATGTAAAAGATGAAGAATGAGGATGACATCAGGCCGATTTCACACTTGGCAGTCGGATAGCTGGGCCCAAGCCGCGCTCTTCCACGCAAGGCAGATCAAAGTACCCTGCCCCTGCTAAAAAGGCAAAAGGAGACTTAAGTATGCTAATCCCCAGGACAAATATATTTTAATCTTGTTAGAATACAAGTTAATGCTGCAGCTCAGAGGCTGAACTTGGTCAGACGGTAGAGATCCATTTTTATTTTAACGATGAATGTGGTAGACCTCCTGGTTTATTCATAGGTAGTGAAAGTAAATGGACAAAACCAACCCCTCTTTGCGCTGCATCCCCCTCACCTAGACCTTGCTTTGCTGGGGGGGAATTCCGGAGGCTCCTGGGATGGGGTGATCCCTGACTCCTGTGTGTCCCTCTCTCTGCACAGGATTCTGACGGCCCAGAAGGAAACTCAGCTCATTTGGCAGAGAAGAAACAGGGAAACTCTGAAATTAATTAAAAGATTCTCCAAAGCAATCGGTTTCCCTTTAGGCCTGATGTTTGACAACCAAACCAATTCCTTCCTATCAGTCCCCTCACTTTAATTTTTACAATGTCAATTTTCATTACTATTAATTATTTGCTGAGCACCAACTGTATATTCAGGATTGCCCTGATTAGCCAGAAGCTCGCAGGTTCTTGCGAGTTTCAATTCCTGTTAGATGTGAACGTGTAAGTGGGGTTTGTATGCAGATGGAGACTATTAGTTACAGAGAGAGGAAGGAAAACTCAGTCTGCAGCACTGCCCCGCAAATAAAGCCATTATGGTAAAAGAGCATATAAAATTGCAGGTGCATGTGTACATCGGTGTGTGTGTGTCTGTGTGAGCGCGGGAGTGAGCGCAGGGGTGAAGGCAGGGGCGAGTGCAGGGGTGAACACGGGGGCCAGCATGTGCACCCCCTTGACCATAAGGTTACAGAAGGTTACACTGCCCCACAGACCTGCCTGGGTAATTTCTGTCTTGCGCCATGAGTGTGTGTGAGAATTCCCTGTGCCTCAGGCATAAACCCTGCCTCCCACTCAAGCCAGGCGAACATCCCCACATTCCAGAGACCCCCTTGGCTCTGCAGCTCTGGCCGACCCAGGGTCCCCCCACCCCAGGGAGGGGGAGAGGAGGGGAGGCTGCCAGAGGGCCGGCGGGGAGGGGCAGCCCCCAGCCCCCACCCCAGGCGCTCCCCGGTTGGTTTCCAGGACTTGGGAACCAAGACTTGGGAATGTCGTCTGCCCTAATCCCCTGAAGCCTCCCTCAAGTTGTGAAGCAGATGCCACAGCACCGCACCCACTGGACCCACGCCGCAGGGTCCGCGGACGGACCCCCAGCCCGGGGAGCCAGGCCCAGCTTGGCAGCCAGCAGCCAGGCACTCGCATGCAAGCAGCCCTGGGACGCCCTGGGTTCCATGCCTTTCAGGTTTTGTCTTTTGCCTAGTGGTTACCTTACAGGACATTCTAGCCCTTCCTGTGCCTCTCGCGCCAGCAGCCCTGGCTTGTGGACATCCAGCCCTTCTGTCTCAAAGAAGAACATGGGGGGCCTGGGTGGCTCAGTGGGTTAAAGCCTCTGCCTTCGGCTCAGGTCCTGATCTCAGGGTCCTGGGATGGAGGCCTGCTGCGGGCTCTCTGCTCAGCGGGGAGCCTGCTTCCTCCTCTCTCTCTGCCTGCCTCTCTGCCTGCCTGTGATCTCTCTCTCTGTCAAATAAATAAATAAAATCTTAAAAAAAATTTTTTTTAAAAAAAGACGAAGAACATGGCCTAAGGCAGGCAGAATCCCTACTATGTGCCCGCGTCCCCATGTTCGGCCAGGGTAACAAAGAGCCACACGCCGGGGCCTTAAAACAGTGGAGAGTTGTCAGCAGCGCAACCAGAAGTCAGGAAGCACGACGCCAGCAGCGTGGGTTCCTTCTGCGGCTCCGAGGGGGTCCCACACCTCCCCAGCTCTGATCAACGGGGCTCGGTGGTCCCTTCCTCTGTCTTCACGGGCCTGCTCCCTGTGTGTGTGTCTGTGTCCCCATTCCTCCTTGCCCAGGATGCCAGTTACATTGAACTGAGGGCCTGCCCTTCACTTGATTCCATCTGAAAAGTCTTTGTTTCCAAATAAGGCCCCATTCGCAGGTTCCCGCAAGGACCGGGATGGAGGCATGCGACTGCGCCAGGCCGGCCACGACTTGGCATGCTGTGCAGACAGTCCCAAACGCCTCTGGCATCGAGCCCTGCACCATGGATTCTGTTGTCTACCCCAGTTTTGGGGGTGTGGCCACTGGAAGGGAGATCTTCCTGGAGGGCGAGCATGCCGGGCTCTGCGTGTGACACAGCCTCTCGGCTTCCTGGGTTGGGCTGGGGCCTGGCCAGCCCACATCCGTGGGACCCAGTGAGACACAGTCCCTCCCATGACACAGTTCACGTTGGAGGCGAGCAAGGTTGCTAGGTTGTGACCACCCCCTTCCTCCTCTGTGCCTTGTTTTCCCCGCCTGCAGCCGGGG
Organism: Spilogale gracilis; assembly: GCA_004023965.1. Classification (NCBI taxonomy): domain Eukaryota; kingdom Metazoa; phylum Chordata; class Mammalia; order Carnivora; family Mephitidae; genus Spilogale; species Spilogale gracilis. The sequence goes on from PITA01006124.1 coordinate 40,373, forward strand.
AGAGCATAGGATAGAGGGTCCTGGGTGGGCTCGCTGATGGCTTAGCATGAGGCACGCGGTTTTGGGCCTGGCACGAGGTGGTCACGCTCTGGGTAAACATCAGCTCTGATCAGTCTCCAAGCCTCCTGTCCCTCTTTGCCAAGGTTACCTGGGACGCTTGCGTTGTGAAAGTGTGGGATTACAAACTCCTGCCTCTGGGTCTCTCAGTTTCAGGTAAGTTTCCCCGTGTCCTGCACCCTCCCTCACCCGGCCAGGCGCAGATGTCGAAGAACACAAGCTCGGGGACCAGCCAGACCTGTCTGTGAGCTCAGATGTCCCCTGCCAACGTCCCTTGTATGCTCCAGGCCCTGCTTTCCTCAAAACAGAGACTTCTACCCACCTCACGGGGTGGTTGATATTCTGCCCGTAGGGCCTCCCCAGACAGGCCCTGGCGCTCTGACGGAGGCTGGAGCCGGGGCTGGCCCTCCCGTCGCACACCTCGTGCCCTCAGAACGCTTGCTACTGCGTGTGTCACTGGCTTCCCGTGGGCGTGCGTCTCATTCCCACAGAGCAGACCAGGGAAGTGTGGGACAGGGTGTCTCTGGCCGGAGGCTCTGCAGGGAGCCCGTCCTTAGGCCCCAAGCATTCACCCTGCAGCTAGAGACTATGCAACAGAAGGAGAAGCGTTAGATGGAGACCCTCATTCCGCTCTTTCCCAGAGGCCCGGCACCAGGCACGGCTGCTGTGTGGGGCAGGCACGCCCCTGGTCGGAGGCTGCCCAGCTTCCATCCTCCGGCCGCGTCGGGGCCACCAGGCGCTGATCCTGACTGCCCAGAACAGGAACCGCAAGCGTTCACCGGGCGTTTCTGAGTGCTGGGTGCCACGCGAAGCCTGCACACACAAGCCCCCCTCTGGTGGGTGAGCCCTGGCAAGGTTCTAGCACGGACCTACCAAAGCCAGGGGGAGTACGGGACTTCCGGAAGCCCGAGACCGGGCAGGCCTGCGATTTCCTGGCAGGCAGAGGCTGGCCTGGCCCCCAGCCCACCTTGCCAGGATGGGTGCTCGGCGTCCAGACGCGTGTTGGCCAGAAACTGTGGCGGAGACGTGGCGCTCCCCAAAGAGGCCACGTGCACCTGTGTGTTTCCCAGCCTTCCCGGCAAGTGGGGACCTCAGATTAGCACTGACCAATGATCTTGGGGCAAAGTGGCCCACTGGGACCCCTGGGTCGGAGGTACTGAAAGCATGTATGAGTACCTCATGTTCTTTCTTTCCTGCGGTGATGTCGTGGAGCACGGAGGGCCACGTCTGCCTGGGCCCCTAAATCGCTGCATGGAGCTGAGCCAGCAAGCCGCTCCGGACATGTGGTGGTGGGCTCGGCGGATGGGGTGAGATGATGGATTTGCCAGCAGGCCCTGCCACACAGGGCCTCCCCGAACCGCCTCGCAGTAGGACTCTGGGCCCAGCCTGTTCTGAAGAAGGACAGACAGTCTCCCTGCCCTTGACCCTCCAGCTCTGTGTCTTCACTCTCTTCCTCTCCCCATGTGCACCTCCAGGGGTCTGGACCTAGAAGGCAGAGGCAGACTGAGCCTCACACACTGTGCCCAAGTTGTCTCCATGGCCATACGCACTTACTGCATAATTGTGCAGAGGATCCGCCGACAGGGGAAAGAACAGGGTTCAAGAGGATGTGGCATCTTCCGTGAGGGGCAGGGGTGAGTCTGCTGCTACGTGAGAAGCCCTTGGGTGCGCCACATGCCTCCCGCCACCCGGGGCCCCCCGTGACATGATGGGACGTGTTGGTGTCCGCCACATTCTGGTAATCTGCTCGGGATGATCAAAAATCTAGGCTGACATGTTCAGTATTGTTCCCCCATCCAGCCCTCTTCTCTGGTGATTCTGGGTGACGCTCTTCTAACTCAGATAAATTTACTTTTTCATCTTTCTTCACCTTAGTAGGAGGAGACCGTATGTTTAACCACATAGTATTGGTTGTTTGTCTCGTATGACTCCTCTCCACCGAATACTGAGAGCAGCGAGGTGGGTTATTTCTTTGCTTTTCAGAGAGCATCCATTGGCCTACCTTGGAGCTTCCTGTTCTTGGCTAGGACAGAGACAGAAGAGGCCCAGAACCACCCTGTCCTGGGCCCACTGTGGCTCCCTCAGAACTTGTTCAGGGTGAAGGGTGTGTGTGGGGGGCAGGGAACCCGGGGGAAGTGTGATCTGTGTCTGAGCCAGCAGCTTGGGACAGGCCTCAAAGGACCCCTACTATCCCCGGGTGTAGGACACAGACGCCCCTCTCAGACCGGAGGGCTAGAGCCAGCCTGAAGCTTTTCTACTGGGGGGTGGGGCAGGTAAACAGGGCTCATCCTTTGGGCCACATCCTGGGGGATGGAGGTCCCCGGGTGGCCGTGTAGGAGGTCGGGGTGGAGAGGGGGGAGGTGGTGCAGGCATGTCCACCAGGTGCTAGTTCATGCAGGGGCAGGGTGTGGAGACGGCTTAAAGTCACACAGGGAACAGGCCCAAAGGGGTGGTGTTCCTAACCACTAACCCCTGAACTGCAGGGATGGCTCACTGAGCTCACAACAGCTGTGCCCAAGGTGCCCCTTGCAGAACCAGGCCAGGGAGGGGGCAGGGAGCGGTGAGAGGGCAGAAGGCAGACCGCAGGCAAGGGGCTGAGCAGGCCCCGCCGGGCAGGACAGCCTCAGCCTCTCAGTGGAGGTAGGGCCAGAGACCCTGACCCAAGGAGCCAGATGAGCTCAAGGTCCCCAGAGTGGAGGGAGGGAGGCCCCAGCACCTGCCGCCTGGGAGGGCAGGCGAGACCTTTTTCCCCAGCTCCCTGGGCCTCCAGTGAGCACAGCAGAAGGAGAGGACCACCCATCTGCCCCGGGGAAAGCTCACGTTCTCGGGAAGCCGTCTCCAGGAGTTGGCCTGGGGAGCAGGTGTGCATGTGTGCCGCTGAGTGTGTGTGCACGCCTGGTGTGTGCGTGGTGAGCGTATGTAGGGCATCTGCGTGTGCACGTGTGCATCGTGTGTGTGCGCACACTGGCATTTCAGGCCAGTAAGGTCTCCGTGAGGGCTGGTTCCTACCTGGCGCTGTATTTGTCACCAAACGTAGTCGCTTTGGGACCTGAAGACAAGCCACAATGTACTTGGCAGCGGGACGGACCCTCTTTTCCCATGAGATTTTTGGGGACGAATCAGGCACCTGCTCTGCATGCTGAGTTTAGATCCCTGGGACAGCTGGGTGGCAGGAGGACCTTGTTCCTGGCTGGGATGGATGAGTGAGTCTTAGCCGCGGGGCTGGGGCAGGGGGCATCGGGGCTGCTAACAGGGACCCGGGCATCTTGAGAACACCCAGTGCCCACCTGCCCGGCCAGTGCCCCTGCCGAGGAGCCTGGAAGGGGTCAGGGGACTCTCTGTAGAAGAATCCACAGACCCACCCCCCGCTGTGCCCACAGGGCATCGGACTTTGGGGATGAGAGAAGAAAGCAATCTGGAAACAATCCTGAAAAAGAGGAAAAGTTCCATTTTTCCTCCTACCCAAACTCAAATTGTCTTTCTGGGTCTGGTTGATTCCCATCAACAGGAGGCCTTGTTAAACATCCAAGACATGAGGGACGCAGCCCAGCGGCTGCTGTCCTTTACCCTCTGCTTCCTGAGAAGCTGCACAATGAGAAGACATAATAATGAATTAAGAAATGCTTTTAGAAGCAGTGATCACAGCGGCATCTGTAGATACCGACCTGTAGAAACGTGAGACACTTCATTTATCTAGCCTGCCAGAATTGCTTAACATAAAATGAATTAATAGTTGTGTCAGTTAGGATGCTTTCTATCCCAAGGAACAGCGAGAGCAAACGCAGCCTGGCTTAGACAAGCCCCATGGTTCAGCTGGATGGCATCAGGTCAGGCTTGACCAAGACTTGCCAAAGTTATCAGGGCTGGTTTCCTTCCTCTTTCCCTTTGCCTGCCACGGTGTCAGCGTCATTCCAAACCATCTTCCCTGCGTGGATACAAGTTGGCTTCTTGCAAAACACGTGGTCATCAGCCTCCTAATTCACACCCAGAAGGAGAGCAACCCCCAACCCCAGGCCCCACCCTCAGAGAGAAGAGTCTTCTGGAAGGTTCCCAGGGAGGAGTCTGCACCCGGCCCTAGCTCACATCGGGGCGTGTGATTTCCTTGAGCCAATGATCAGGTGATGTGCTGACTGACCCAGCCAATCAGGGCCCTCTCCGGGGTCAGGGGCGGGGCCAATCCTTCCGGAGAAAACCCTGGTCCTGCGTGGAAGGGAGAGTGCAGGGGTGGTGCGGAAGGAGGCTCCCCTGGGGGTGGGACACAGGTGTCCCCTGCAAATCGCCCTTGGCCCACCCTGGGGAGTGCATACGGGTTAAGACGCCATCTGCCCTGTGGGCAGGGTCCGTCCCCTTGCCGACCTCTTGGTTCTTGCCCCAGCTCTGCCCGAGTCCCTGCCTGAGAACTGTTGGCTCTTCCCCGCCTTAGCACTCGTCCATCTCCTACTGACCCAGAGGGGGCTTCTGCTCCTTGTCCTTGCCCGCTGGCCTGCCCTTTGCATTGTGGGCTCACCCTCGGGGTCGGTGCAAGGCCCGGCGTCCCCTGCTAGGAGCTGTGACCAGCTGTGTGTTGGGCACCGCTCTCCTCTGCACCACATTGGTCCAGCGTGACTTTCAGGGTCTCTGCTGCCCGTTGGCCCAGCCACTGGCTCCCCCGGAGCTGTGACCCCAGGAACCGTGGTCCGTAAGACCCCATTTCCATTCCAGGAAGCGCAGAGCTCTCCCGCTGTCTGGGCTGCAGATGACTGCCTGCCCCACACCTGCCTCTGGGCACAGATGTGACAGAAACGTGCTGGTCTGTGAGGTTTCTCTGATCAGAGTTCCATCTTCCAAGTCAGCCTGGGCTTTCCTTGGCTTTAGGAAGCCACCAGGGCCTCCCTGTCCCCGTGGCCCGCTGGCCCATGCGCGCACACATCCAGGATTCTCCCAGACTCCTCTCCTGCCCTGCTCTCACACTGTCCCTGTGGCCTGGCCCACACCGCATTCCTGGGCTCCCTCTCCCCCCGGGGACCCCTCCCAGAGAGACTCCCAGGCCACTCTCTGCTTGGGTCAGAGGTCAGGCAGGATGGGGTCTCTAGGAGAGGTCTTCCTGGGGAGAATTCTTGAACTACAGGTCACCTACCAGGGCCCCTGACCCAGAGACGCTGACCTCAAGGCTGTGGGAGGGGAGACACGCATATGTGACATCACACGGAACAGACGTGCGTCCTGCCCAGTGGTCTCCAGCTCTGAGGCACCAGGAGGAACTGAGGACTGTTGTCACTCATCAGAAAGTGTTGGGTGACCTGGACGAAATCAATTTCTTGGCTGTCGTGTGAATTCCCAGGGGATGGAATCACACAGTTGCTGGTAATGTGACAGCCTGGACACAGGTCACTGGGAGGATGGGGAGACCTGGAGGAGGGGAGGTGACGAGGGTGTGCCCACGCACCCCCACACTGTGCTGCCTGGGGAGGACACACCGCAGGCGGCCCAGAACAGGACTCTGGGCTTGGATCTCCAGTCGGCCACCACCCAGCCGTGTGAATCTGAGAAAGTCTCTCAGCCTGTGTGTGCCTCAGTTTCCCTATCCCCCGTGCTTTCTGCGTTAGGCTGTCGGACGGTCACCTGCACCCCCAGGCCAGAAACCTGGACACTCCTGTTTGCCTTGCTTGCTCCCAGAACCAGGTCCAGGCCTGCGATGGAGGGCAGCTGGTCAAAGGCCCAGCCCGCACAACCTCCTCACGGCGGTGTGAGGACCTCAGCCTGGGTAGCCATCTGTCCACAAGCCCCGAGTCCTCCTCTCCAGCCAGGCTAGTCTCTCTCATCTGCTGCAATGATTCTCAACCTTTTCAGGTAAAAACATCTTTAACATCCAAATATGCACTGTGAGGTCCGTGACCTGATGGTAGTTATCATTTTAATGCTTTCTGAGAAAACAGATAAACAGCTCCCAAAAAGCTTTGTGCTTGTTGGTCACATGTGCTCCCCCACATATTTGAGGCACGATTTATATACCTGTGTGTATGGGTACAAATACATTCAAACATTGGGACCCCCATAAATGTGCCTTAGATCAACATAGATACACACAAATATATATATTTATATAAATATATGCACCTACATGTATATAAGTGTAAATATATACACGAATATATATGAATATATACACGTCCGCCTCCTACTCCCACAAATGCATATGTAAAGGTAGGTTGCTATAACAAAGAGACCCCAAAATATAGCGTATTCTGCAAAGAACACAGAGGCTCACTTTTCTCTGATGACACGCTTCTGCAAGGAAGAGGACATAGATGGTGGGACAACTGTGGTCCAAGGGATCATTTGGAAACCCACGTTCCTCCCTGCTGCTGTCCAACAGGACTCTCCGTGATGGCGGAAACGTTGCGCGTGTGCCCTGTCCAGCAGGGAAGTCGCTGGCCCGTGTGGCCATGGGGCATTCGCAGCGTGGTTGGTGCCCCTGAGAAGTGGAGCTTGAGTTTTATTCAACCTTAGCCCATTTAGATGAGCTGCCCATGGGGCTGGCGGCCACTGCGCGGGACGGCATGGCTCCGCCCCAGCCATGCCTGGTCCCAGCCGGGGACCCTGCTGGGGGGTGGGGTGGGGGAGCGCCGTCTTAGAGAACAGTGCAGGGCCGCTCCTCAAGGCCAGGAGCTGGAAAGGGACTGACTGGGCAGTTGCCCGAGCCGTGCCACCCGAGCCTGCTGTGTGCTCTGTATTCCGGGCGCAGTCCCGGCCGGGAGTCCTTCACTATGGGTGGGCCTCCCGCGCTGCTCGGCTCCCACTCAGTCCTTGCTCATCTGACACTGGAGCCCATCCCGAGTGGTTGTCCCCCTGCCTATCGCTGGCCTTTCTCTGATCCCCTGGGACAGGGCTCCCTGCCCCTCAGGGCCCAGCTGCTCTGGGGACTAGCCCCTGTAGCCCTCGGGACACTTCACCCCAGCCCTGGATTCAGAGCAGCCCGAGAGCCCCCACTTCATTGTCAAGGAACCTGGATGGCTCTTGGCTCATTCCATCTCCCCAGCAGCCCGGAGAGGAACCATCCATTCTCCCAGAGAGGCAAACTCGGCCCAGCATCCTCCCCTAAGTCGTCCTCCCTCTAACAAAGCCCAGCGTCCAACCCTCCCGTCCCACAGAGAGATACCAGGTCGCCTCCCCATTCCCCACGTTCTCTAACAGGAAATCTGATCATTTCAAACTTTATATCCATAAATATTTGCAGACTGGTTCTGCACCAGCAGGAGCTGCAGGCCAGGGCCCCTGGGTGCTCTGCTTGCGCTCAGGGCCTCCCTGCTCCAGTGTCTCAGGCTGAACGACGGATGCTGAGGTCACCTTCCACACCGTGTGACTCCTGCGGACATACTTTCCAGTTAGCCCCTGGGCTACTCACACCAGGGCTGTGCCGTCGACACTGTCCGCTGCCCGTGTTACATGCAGAGAAACTGAGCTGGGGATTGGGAGAGCGCCAGCGGGGGACAGTCATGCGACAGGAATGCTGCCTTCCTGGGTGGGACGCTCCACTGGGGACTCAGATCCAGGCCCAGCTAGATGCTTCCCCAGGGCTGCACCCTCTCCCGCTCTTGGACGAGTGCCCGACAGCAGGGCAGGGTCCTGGGGGCCACCGGCCGGGTGAGAGTTTGGGCGCGTGGAGGGGGCCGCAATGCCAGTGGGGCCGGCGGGGCTTGGGATGGGAGGAGGCCCGCCCGAGGGAAGTGGGAAGCCCTCCCTGGCTGCCAGGCAGGGCCCAGAGAGGAGGCAGAGCACACAGAGGCTGGAAGCCCACCAGGAGCCGGCTCTGTGGGCGGCCTGAGGAGCGGGAGCAGGCCCCCGAGGGCGCTGTGGTCAGAGCCGGCGGCCAGAAAGGGCTTTGGGACAGAGTCAGAGAGGCGGCCAGAAAGGGCTTTGGGACAGAGTCAGAGAGACAGGCTGACGCCTGCGCTGGGCCTGCGGGCCTCAGGGAATCCGAAGGAACGGAGGCCGAGAGGTGATGCAGGCAGTTGGGCAAGGAGGTGCTGGCGGCTGGCAGGGTCCCCACGAGGCCCGCACCTGCCCCCGCTGGGCCCGACTCCCTTCTCCTCGGTCAAGGGAGCGGAGCCCTGTCCGACACCCCCGTCCCCCCCAGCCTCAGGGCGACACTGATTTGCTGTCGCGGGGTGTCCTCCTCAGGCTTGTCCTGCCCCCCCGGGACAGGCAAGAAGGAGGGACCCTCAACAGGAAGCAGTCTCCCGGGGGGCTCCCAAGGGCGCCAGCCTCTGGCCTGCCTCTTGCTCCCAGGGGTTGTCCTGAGTGCCACTGAGCAGGACTTCATGGTTCAGAAGCCACCAGAAGGCAAAGGGTGAACGGCGGCTGTTCCCAGAGCCCGTGGAGCCGGGAGGGGCTGAGCCGGCACGGCTGTGCTCTCTGTGTGCAGTGGGGAGAGCTGAGGCCGGCAGAGAAAGGGGGGACCATCTCAGGAAGTGCTGCGGTGCCTGCTCTCACCACGGTCTTTTACATGTCTAATCAGGAGCCGGGCAGGGCTGGGTGTGAGGACAGTGACGCCAGGGGGCACGGCTGTGGGGCGGCCCAGCAGGACGGCAGGGACGGGCCGCCTTTGGGGTGCCGGCCTTTCCCGGGAGGAAGCCAGTCAGAAAGTCTTAACGTGCAGCACAGAGGGGGCCCCGTGGCAAGACTGGAATCCTCCCCCCCCCCCCGCCCCGGCCGGGGTCGCACAGGACGGCTCTGTCTTCCATCTTGGTGTGAAGGCGTGATCCTTTTTTAAAAATTTTTTTTTTAAGATTTTATTTATTTGTTTGACAGAGAGAGAGATCACAAGCAGGCAGAGAGGCAGGCAGAGAGAGAGGAGGAAGCAGGCTCCCTGCTGAGCAGAGATGCAGGCCTCAATCCCAGGACCCAGGGATCATGACCTGAGCCGAAGGCAGAGGCTTAACCCTCTGAGCCACCCAGGCTCCCGAAGGCGTGATTCTTAGACACTTAGAGTTACCTGACAGTTTTTAGCGACACGTGTCACCGAAGAGCAAGGAGCTGTTTCTCCGGCAAGGTCCCCTTGTGCTAGCTGGTGGCTCAGTCCCGAGACACATGAGGCCTGAGCTTTCTAAAGCCCTGGACCTGGGGCTAGGTGTCCAGAGCCTTCTCTCTCTACGGCCCAAGGTCCTTTCTGCGCGATGGCGCCGTGGGGCCCGTCACTGGTCCCGGAGGCCGGCCGCCCCTCGCCCCTCGGGCTGTTGCCATGGTGGGCTCCAGGCATCCTCCGGGGGCTGTAGGAAGCGCGGCGGCCCACTCGATCGGCCCGAAGAGAATGGGCTCACGAGGAAGACGGAAATTTTTCTAGAAGTGTGCAAACAGTTCAGTGAGCCCCACAGAAACAAAAGGAGAAGAAGGGAAGAAAAGCCACAAAGGGCATGGGGCAAAGGCAGACTTAGTCCCGGGGCGAGAGGAGGAGATGATGGGAGGGGCAGGGCAGGGGGCTGAGAGGCCCGGCAGAGGCGTCGCGCCAGCACCAGGAGAGCACGGACTGCCAGGGAGAGGAGAGCTGCGGAGCCTCTGAGGGGCTTCTGAGGACAGGAGGGCACAGGCGAGGGGAATGCAAGTGGGACCAGACATGTGGACAGGGCCAGTGGAGGAAGATGAAGGGGGACGGCACAACTAAGCAGAGCATGACTGCTGTACCGCACCAATGGGCAGGAAGGAGAGGAACTGAGCCCCTCTCTTTCCCAGGGCAGCACAGAAACTGAGCCTAGGGGGAGGGGATGGCCTGAGGTCACCCTGCCAGCTCACCTGGGTCCCTAGTTGCAAACTCTTTCCTGGTACCTCTTAGCCTGCAGTTTATTACTTGCCCTCCCCCCTCTTTCCCTCTTTCCCTCTTTCCCTCCCTCCCTCCCCTCCCTCCCCTCCTTCCCTCCCTCCCTCCTTTTCCTCCTTCCTCCTTGCTTTTCATGGAGGTACAGCGGACATGTACCATTATTGTCACTCAGGTGGGGGGCACGGCGATCGGACAGTCGCGTCTGCTGGGAAGCAGTGGAAAGGTGGCATGACGACTGTGGTCGGCAACACCGACCGTGGTGCGTATGTGAGGGTCACTGAAAGAGCAGATCTTTAAAGTTCTCATCACACACAGATAGTCTGGTAACTATGTAAAGTGATGGGTGTTAAGCAGACTTAGGATGGTGATGGCTTTGCTGTATACTCAGCCTGCTTTTTAAATGCTCAGTCACCCTGGAGCTCTGGGGTACAGAAACCTAGAGGGAGTAAGAATGATGCTGAGAGGGAGGCAAGAAGCCAATGGGCAGGAAGCAAGAGGGGCAGAACTCAAGCTGTGAGGACGACAAGAGAGCAGGGCTGGTAGGTGCAGGTGGGAGCAGCTGGAGGAGCAGGGGGGCAGCTTTGGGAGAAAGGAGACAGCGAGAGGAGGGGGGCAGCTGTGGAAGAAGACAGCTGGGGGCAGCTGGAGGAGTGGGAGCTGCTGGAGGAGGAGAGCAGCTAGAGGAGGAGAGAAGCTAGAGGAGGAGAGAAGCTAGAGGAGGAGCAGCTAGAGGAGGAGAGCAGCTAGAGGAGGAGGAGGAGCTGGAGGAGGAGGGGGAGGAGGAGGAGGAGGAGCTTCTGGGGGAGCGATAGGTACCACGTTGGTCCACGGCCCCCAGGTGAGCCTAGAGCAGGAACAGAGGGAAGAGGTGGTGATTTGAGCTGGGGGCCGTAAGACGGAAAGCAGTGCTATAGAGATGCAGTCACCAGGGAAGCGGGAGAAGGAAAGAGAGCCACTGAGGGAGTGCGGGTTGGCTCCCTCACGAAATCTCTCTGTGGCTGCCTTGCAGCATCTTTGGTAAGGGAGAGATGCCCCTGTGCGTGTAGCTCAGCAAGCCTGACCACCACGGGGATGTGAAAACAAATAGAGGAAGGGGGAGAGTTGGAAGAAGTTATACCTTCAATTTATGGAAATGGTGAAACAGTCCAATTGTGGGGCGTCTGGGGGGCTCAGTCAGTTAAGTGTCTGCTTTCAGCTCAGGTCATGATCCCAGAGTCGTGAGATCAAGCCCCGCATCAGGCTCCCTGCTCAGCTGAAATCCTGCTTCTCCCTCTCCCTCTGCTGCCCCCCCTGCTTCCAAGGGGAAACAGCAGATTTATGATCTCTGTTAATAAATAAATAAAGTCTTAAAAAAAAAAGAGTCCAAGTGTTGACACTAATCATTTGGAGTATTTGTTCCATGAATAAATAATCATGTACGGTTTCATTCTTTTAAAATATATATATGTATTTTTTAAAGAGTTTATTTATTTGTCAGAGAGAGACCATAAGCAGGCAGACAGGCAGGCAGAGAGAGAGGAGGAAGCAGGCTCCCCGCTGAGCAGAGAGCCCGATGTGGGCCTCGATCCCAGGACCCTGAGATCATGACCTGAGCCGAAGGCTTTAACCCACTGAGCCACCCAGGCGCTCTGTACTGTTTCATTCTTCTTGGTATATATTTCCAGAAAGATGTGGCATTTGTCTGTATTTTCAGGGGGCTACTTGCCCCCAGAGCAGTTTATCTTATACAGAATTTTGGCAACACTGGACCCAAAGACCCAATGGCCACATCCTCATTGTAATCAAAATATGATAAGTGACGTTAACAGTTAAAATATCTGTAAATATGTATTTCTCTTAAATCTGAACTTGGTTTGAAGGACTTCTTTAAGCAGTCTTTTTACTAACCTTACTGCTAATTTTATTGTGCTCCCCAAAATGAACACTAGGCACTGAATTTTCGAGATTTTCTCTGATAAAATGATTCTTTGGATTCTCCCCAGTTGAGTGATTCCACAGCTGTGGTCCGGGTTTTGGTTTTATATTATCAGTAACTCTTCTCCTATTTCCTAAAATGCTTTTTTCAATGTCTTACACTTTTGTCAGTGGTCTACCTCATTGAGTAGTAAATGTGGTCCAGTGATCCTTGTGGAACCTTCTCGGATGAGCCCTCTGGGGCACTAATGGGGCGGAGGATGTCTGAGCCAGCAGCGAGCTGTCGTTGCCCGCAGCGGAAGGTCCCGTGTGGGGCTCTGACCCGCTGTGTTGCCCTCGGCCAAACAGCGGGCCTCTCTGTGCCTCAGTGTCTTTCTCTTTACTTTAGGGCAGGAGTTCTTCATCGGGGTGCTGTGAACTTGGGCAAAGAAAATGCATCCTGCTCTCATCAACCTCTGTCTACCTGGAATTGACCCATTCCTTTCATCATGGAATAGACGCCCTGATACCACGGGCGGAGCCAGCCTTCCCTCTGACCTTGTTTCCAATTCCTTTAAGTTTCTATTTTAATTCCCGTTAGCTCGCATGCGGAGTCCTGTTAGTTTCAGGCGTGCGATGTAGTGATTCAGCACGTGCAAACACGCCCGGTGCTCACGCCGGCTGTGCTCCCTCACCCCCATCCCGTTTCCGCGTCCCCACCCCCCACCGCTCCTCTGGGGACCAGTGTGTTCTCTGTAGGTAAGAGTTGTTCTTGCTTTGTCTCCGTTTCTCTTTTTACCCCCTTCGCTCACTTGTTTTGTTTCTTAGATTCCACCCACGGGTGCGATCATACGGTGTCCATCTTTGACTTAGTTCCCTTAGCTTGATACTCTCATGTCACGTCACTCTTGTCGCAGATGAATGGCCAAGAGCACCTCCGCTCGTCACGACTTCAGAATCATTGATTAGACCTGTGAAGACATCTTCTCATCTATTAGTAAAGAGACACATCACGATGAAAATATACTATAAGTATTTTAATCTAATTGGGTTTCTGGTGACTGCGTACAAGCTATTTTACACGTGTGTACGTATCTGTCAGAGGAGGGCATGGCCATGGGCTTCCCCAGGCTTCTGGAAGACGCTCTGCTTTAGAGGGATGTTGGGGGGCAAAACGCACGTTTACTGAAGGACCAGCAGCTCTCTGGGGCAAAAAGGAGCGAAAAGGAAGTTCAAAGAACAGTGCCATTACAATGGAGAGCAGTCAGTGGAGGGCTGGCCCTGTGGCATGACCCTAGATTATGAGTATTCAAGGAAGCCAGTCCCTCGGGGTGCTTGCTGGGCCCCCGCTCCCGAGTCTGGCTGTGTCTGCGACGTGCGTACCGTGTCAGTCACCTCGGGTGGACGCGGCCGCCCCCGTCCCCGAACTCAGCTGCCCACGCTGGGGCCATGCCCTCTGCCTCGTGTCAACACACACTTTCCTGCCGTGATCTTTAGGGTGATGTCACTCACGGACAAGCCCACATCCCAGGAGCCACAGTGTTGCCCCTGGAATCCTGCAGACTTCTGCTCTGTGCTCCTGGGGGCTCTGGAGGCACGGAGCCCAGGCGCCGGGTCCTCCTGCCCTCAGGCCCTCACATGAACCCAGGGCACCTTGGGGACTGTCCTGTCCAACCAGTCCATCTTAGGGGCCCACCTTCACTGCATCGTGCCCCCCCCCCCCGGGGCTGCAGTCAGGACACCAGGACCTTTGAACCTGGTCACTCTTGTCTCTCCAGACCCTGGTTTCTTCAGTGGCAAAGTGGAGATAAGAATTGTATTTCTGCACAAGGTTGCGTGAGGATGACGGGAAGGGGTGCCTGTGGGAGGGGCTGTAATGTCATGTTCATGGCCATTCCCAGAACCACCATCACTAGAGCCAGGGAGGGGGTCACGGGGGCCCAGGTGACCCAGGAGGGGCTCCGTGCCACTGTTGGCGAACCTGCCAGCTAGCTGGGGCATGCCGGAGGGCCTGGGTTGTCCTTGGACTGAACGCAGAGCATTTCCCAAGTGGGAGAAGACTTCCTGGACTCCTCACACAAGGCACGCCAAAGCGGGAGGGAGGCGCTGTCCTAGGCTCTGAGGGACCACGGGTCCTGCGGGTCCCAGGCTGTCGGAGGCCTCCCGCACTCCCGGGTCTGCAGCCTCTGCTCAAGGGAAGTTTCTCTGCACTGGCCGAAGATTCAGCTCCCAGAAGTCACCTCCACCTCGGTCACGAAAGCAGGGCTGGAAAATACCCGAATGAGCAGCTAATTGGAGGTGACGTGCCCCACGCGCAGCAAGCAGCCTGCAGCCCTGACAAGCTACGTTGCAGGAGAATATCGGGCACGAGAAGAAACTCTCAGCACCTCGAGTGGAAGGGCCTGGCCAGAGAACACCTGGTACGTGGCTAATCCGCACACGCGCACGCACACACACGCCCCGCCGCACACGGGTGTGCACGCTTACATGGAGGATGCGAATGGCGATCTGGGTGACGGGACTTAGGGATATCTTTATTCTCTTCTTTTTAAATCTATGTTTTTCTGAATACATGTATTCCTTTTTTACTTATAAGAAAAAATATAGGGTTTGTGTGTGTGTGTGTGTGTGACAGAGAGATTTTCCTTTTTGTCTGGTTTTATTATTTTTATTATTCTTTTTAAGATTTTATTTATTTATTTGACAGAGGGAGATCACAAGCAGGCAGAGAGGCAGGCAGAGAGAGAGAGGAGGAAGCACGCTCCCCGCTGAGCAGAGAGCCCGACGCGGCTTCGATCCCAGGACCCTGAGATCATGACCTGAGCCGAAGGCAGAGGCTTTAACCCACTAAGCCACCCAGGCACCCTTTTAACCAAGTTCTAAAGTATAAAAGATTAAGCCTCTTTTATTTATTATTGTTATTTTTTAAGTAAGCTCCACCCTAGCGTGGAGTCCACTGCAGGGCCTAAATTCAGGACCAGGACCCAAACCTGAGCTGAGATCAAGAGTAGGATGCTTAACCCACTGAGCCCCCAGGTGCCCTTTTGTCTGGTTTTAAAGGAGACTCAAGCCGCAGAGACTGAGGGGCCTCCTCTGTGTTCCTCTTGCTCGGGGCGCTGGCCGCCCACCCGTCCGGTGCACAGCAAGCCCTAGTCTGGCCGGCTCCAACACTTGGGGTGATCTGGACGACACAGGGTTCCCACAGTGTGGCCCCTGGGGACGCCGACTTGCCCTGCTGCCTCCGGGAGGGGCAGAGGCAGGAGGCCCGGGCGACCTTGAATGTGGTTTTCCCAGGAGGGGGAGGGGGGAAGAGCAGCCGTGTCCACTCAGTGGGCTCGAGACGGAGTGGGTCAGGTGGGCAGACAAAGCAGGGATAGGAAGGCCACGGGGCCCCTAGCTGGGCAGCGTCCCTTGCTTCCTAGCTGGGGTTGGAGACTCTCTCCGGAGGCCAGGCTTTCCGAGGGAAGATGACCCTTAACCAATCAGATAACTAAAAACTGCAGAAGGGTCCAGGCAACTCCCTCTCCTCTCCACCCCAGCACCGCTCACACTGGACGAGCCTAAGTGCAAAGAACTCTGTGCTTTCTACTCTACCAGGAAATAGCAGGAGGAAATGAAATCGTTTTACAGTCTGAGTTTGTGTTCAGCTCGAAGGGACATGTGTGCCCCAGATCTGCCCCCACAGGCGACCGGGGAAGACAAGTCCGGGGACAGAGGCTCCAGACGCCGCCGGGAGGCACACAGTGACGGCCCTTTGGGGGGCATGCAGGCCCAGCGCTCTGCACCAGGCGCTCTGCCCACCTCCACCGCCTCCCGGCCGTGCCCCAAGGTCTCTGCCTCTTCCTTCTCAGGGCAGGAGACACCGGAAGTCTGTGTGAGCTCCTTGCCCCGAATTCCTCCCCTTGCTCCCACCAAAGGGCCCTGAGCAGGGAACACACTTCCAGCCCCCACCTCTCACCAACGGGGGGTCTTCCTGACACAGGCGGCAGGGGGACGGTTCTTCTCTGGGTCTGCTTTTCCCACTGCTGATTTCAAAAACAGTGGTGGCCCAGGAAGAGGTGGCCTTCTTGAGAACGAAGATGAGGCCCCCAGTCCTTGTCCAGCACGTGGGGGACACCAGGATTCACATGGAGGCCCCCGGTGAGGTCACCCCACGGAAAATCCCCAGCTGCCCCACCTGGACATGGAGGGGGCCCTGCCCAGCGCCCTTCTGCCTTTCACCGAGGGGTCTTACAGCACAGGGGTCTGATGAAGCGTGGGGTCAGCAAGAATGGTCATGAAGGGGGACTGTGACGGGGGGGCAGGCAGCTGGGGGCACCCCCAGGCGGGCAGGCAGCATCGAGTCTGTGTGAGCTTGTGCACGGGTAGGAAGAGGGTTGGGCGAAAAGTTTCTCCAGTTGGGGCCCACGGCTCACTCTGAGCTGCATATGAAGCCCCGACTCAGGGCTCAGCCTGACAGCAGAGCCGGGAGTGGGGCTCCTGTGGAGGAGAGAACAAACGGACGGGAGCCCGCGCTTTGTCTGAGGCAGCGGGCTGCCCGTGGCCTGGGCTCCTCCTGGATGCAGGGCAAGGACAGCGGGCTCAGGGCAAGCCCAGGCTGCTCAGAGCAAGACGGCAGGCCAGCGCGGGACAAGGGCTGCCTACCTGGGCCCACTACCCGAGGGGCTCGGGGCATGCCAGCAGTCCCCGGGGGAGCCCTGAGGGATCGGCCACAGCGTGGTGACTTCCCTCTGCTTGTTGGCGCATCAGGGAACACTCCCCTCTTTGGGAATAAGTCACACGAACTACAATAACAAAGGCTTTGATGGGTATGACACTCAGGCACCAGGGAGAAGGAAAAGCATTTCTTAAAAAAAAAAAAAAAAAGAGGGCGCCTGGGTGGCTCAGTGGGTTAAAGCCTCTGCCTTCGGCTCAGGTCATGGTTTCAGGGTCCTGGGATCGAGGCCCGCATCGGGCTCTCTGCTCAGCAGGGATGCTTCCTCCCCTCTGCCTGCTTGCCTCTCTGCCTACTTGTGATACCTCTCTCTCCATCAAATAAATAAATAAAGTCTTTAAAAAAAAAGGGAAGGGAAAAAAGTCTTCTTAGGGCTCAAAGCACCAGCCCTCACAGGCTGAGCGCCGGCAGAGTTTCGGCGTATTTGTTCTGACAGCAGCGTGATCCGAAGCTCTCGCAGAAGGAGCCCGCAGCCCCGCTGCGCCTGGACACGGGACCACGGGCTTTCCCGCGGCTCGTGGAGGGAGAATGGCCATGTCACCGCAGCCACACGTGGCCGAGCCACGGCCTGGACGTTTTCACTCTGGAAACTGGTCCAGGCTTCTGGATCCACAAAGCATACAAAACGGATCAAATTCACAACATCTCTGCTTCACCATGTGGGGTACTGCTAAACAACAACAACAAAAAAACCCCCAAAAAACAAAAAAACAAAAAGCCCAAAACAAAAACAACAAAAAACCCCACTCAGATGGCCCTCTACTCTTGGGGCATTAAAATGTAATCACCAGCTCTGATTGCATACAAAGGCAATTCAAGGGTCTATTTTCACCTTAAGGTCTAATAATTTAATAACCCTCATTGCACCTGCATTAGTATCAGACTTCACTCTGTTTTAATACCATGTTGCTTTAAGTAGGGTCCATTTTTAATGGGGGCCAAATAGTCTATTTTTTGGTTCTCTGCTCTCTTCTGCAAACCACAGGGTATGACGGTGCTTAATCGGTGCCCTTTGATGAACAACAAAGCCATAAAGATCATTTCTATCAGACAATGAGAATCACCTGAGTGAAATCTTCTCTCTCTGTTGACACCGGTGTCGCCTCAAGAATCACCATCAGCCTTTCTCGGCTGATATCAGAGGATATGCCGTAGAGAATTCCCACTTGCTCAGAAAACGGCTTTGAGGCAAACCCTTAATATAAAATGTCAGAACTGCATTCTAACTCTTCAGGTGCCTACCTCGCTATTCATGAAGTTGGAAATTGGTATTAATATTTTAAGTTATCACTTACAGGATCTTTCCGAGTCTCAGCCATGCTTAATTAGCTGACATCGCGCATCCAACGTTCCATTATGTAACTTGCACTCCTTAGATATTGGTTTATTAACATCCCTGAAAGGAGGAGGAAGTTGTGGAGCCTCTGTGCGCTCCAGGGGGAGGCGTGCGCGCCTCGGAGCTGCGTCCCAGCCCGGCCAAGTGTGCGGTGGGCCCTCGGCCACGCTGTGGCTGGAGGGAACGTGGCTACTCCTCTTTCACCCATTTGCTCCCCCACCCCATTGGCTTCTACTTTGCACCATTATGTTTTGGGAGGTATAGTTCTGACCCACAGCCGGCCAGATAAAATCTGTGCTTCTTAATAATGAGCCACATCACAATACAATTCTGATAAATTTCCAGCAGGGTCCCTAAGCTTGTTGTCTTCTGACACGTTTTCCCGTTTTCCTCTGAGAGCTCCACCTTGGAGTGATCCCAGCTTCACCTGACTTCCCTGGGTCCAGACTTCATTTCCACGTACGGGTGTGGGTTTGCGTGCGTGCGTCTGTGTTTCTGTCCTCCCACCTGTCTCCTGAGCCCTCTGCGGGTCCAGAAGGGTGGAGAACTTTTGATGGTTCAGACTCATCTCATAAGCCAAACCAGATTTCTCAGGTAATGTCCTGATGGACAGAGGAGCCCATAGTACATTAAATGTAATTACCACCCAGAAGGGCGGGTCCTGAATATGGACAAAATCCTGGGCTGGTCCCCCTTAGCAAGTGCACATTCAGAGTGAGGGGCTGCAAATACCAGGGGAGGAGACGTTGTCATCTGCCGTGTCTTATCCTAAGTAACTCAAGGGCAATGAATGTCTATGATTCCGTATTTAACTTCATTTATCTCCTTTGGTCTTTTATCTGTTTACTTCCTTGCTGCACATATAGGCAGATAATCTGAGGAAGTCAGGAAATGTGTAAAGGGGCAGTAAGTTACAGGCAGAAAATCATAACAAAACGCACACCTGTGTCCAACAGGTATTGTGACAATTTACTACCCTTGCTGACTGCACTTCGATATAAAACAATGCCATATACTATTGGGTGGGCTTCAAGATTTAAGATTAGCTCAGAAATTTGTATGCAATCTTAAAACAGGCCACAACATCACATCAAAGAACACCTTTTTCTCATATTCCATTATAATCTGAATTTTAAGAGTGATAGTTTAAATTTTTTTTATTTAGATAAAGCCATTACATATAGGAATAAATATCAACCCAAGCAGAGAAATAGGCAGAACAAATATAACCAGCTATTGACTCTATTATTTTAGGGCTTGTCTTAGTAAATAAAGTATTGATCTCTCCCATTTGGGACTTTGGCTCATTCCACTTTCCACTCCTCGGTGAAATGGATTCATCGGTCTTGGCTTATTCTTAGCAAGTAGTAATCCACATAAACAAAACACCGACGGTGCATCCCAGCCAATGTGGTTTCTCTTTATGAGAACAGGTTCCCAGGGTCTCCCAGGAAGACCCAAAGAGTCCGTTTCATAAAAGTATCACTTAAAACCACTGCCTCAAACGTGTCTATTCTCCCCATTATTTTAATGAGCATCACCCCCCCACACTTCTTTTCCTCCAGGAAATTTTCTGACCCAGAATTAGGTTGCTTTTCATCAACTCTGAGAAACTTTGGTGCCACACTCTGGGTGTTGCTTTTTTTCCCCCAGGCTTTTTGCTTTGTTTTGGTTTGGGTCAATAAATGTCATTAAGAAGGCAGGGCTGTGGCTCAGAGGGGCACCAAAGCAAGCAACTACTCTGTCTCATTATTGTTCATTAGCGAAATCAGCACAGCCTGACTGTGCCCTACAGGGAAGGTCCCGGATGTCTGCAGCCGTAAGAAACGTGGCGCTTTGTGTCTATCCCTCAAACGTGCATTTAATCAGTAACTTAGCGAGCCACAATATTTACATGAGCTTAATGACTTTGCGCTGGAAAACATTTTCTGGAAAGAAAAGGTAGGTAGGTCAGGAGCTACCAAAAATCTTGGAAGAGACGAGACTATTTTTCCCGGGAGATAAGAAAAACTGAAAAGCCGTATTCGGCAAAACCTTCGATGTTTGCTATTTGACAAGATGCGTGGTTTGCTCTGTTTGTGCATCGCCACCCCTGAGAAGGTTCCATGGGGGAAGGAAGGCGGAGCCCTCACGTTCACTTAGGTTGTTAGCAGTGTTCGTATCTGAGGCTTCGTAACAATTACCGGTGAATCTGGGAAGCCTGAGGTCACCCTTGCACGGGCACAGATGGTCCAGCTCTGGGTGCACCTGCCCACCACGGCCTCGGCCACGTTCTCGAGAAGGCATCAGGCTCGTGGGCAGAGCAGGGACTAGAGAAGCCCAAGTTCAGGAGGTGTTTATGACTCGGCCCTATTTGAAATGCTGAATGAATCTTACATAGACAGCTTTACGTAAAGATGTAGGGACAGTGCCGTAAATCACAGCTTTGCTACACGACTGAAAGATGGGGCTCATTATTCTGAAATCCCATTCCCATTTTCCATCAGTGCAGGCTCCCTGGGCTACAAGAGGTGAGGGCTGTCCTCCTTCACCAGCTGCCCATGTGTTGGAACAGCACGTGCCTTCCCATGCCCCCAAATAAACAAGTGACATGAACTGAAAATTCTGACTTCCAGTAAGAAGTGGGGTGGAAGGAGGAAAAAAGTGGAGACCGCTTCCTCTTAATTTTGGTAAATGTTCCTAAGTTTCAGAACTACCGCTCCCCGAAGCCTCAGCTGGGGTTTCCGGGCAGTGATGTAACTAACACACGACAAGGGAGTTTTTGCTCTTTGTGGACAGAATTCATCTCATCCTGTCTGATAAATTCTCACAAGCATTTCTTTTTAAGAAGAAGCTTGTGGAACATACCCTGACATTTTAAATAATTAAAGTCAGATTCCACTGAATGCAGATTTAACAAAGAGAATGAAATATCCAAGAGCAATCTAATTACTATGCTCTGGTATTCCGTGTGGTCAATAGGTGATTTCTCACAAGGTGCCCCCTCCCCTCCATCATCACCCCAACGCAAACGCCCAAACTGGGAGAATAATAGGTTAGCAGGAAAGCACACGTGCTAACTGTTAGCTGGAAGTCTTATAACACACACCCACAGCGAAGTCTGCAGCAAAAGAAAACATGGTCATTGGTTTCATCTTTGAAGAACACATGATGTAATAATAAATCGACTTTCTGAATCATCTGAACTCAGAAGCTATGTGTGAGAAAGGCCACAGTACTGCTCACTATAAAATATTCAATATAAAATATTATAGTACTGCTCACTATAAAAATATTCATTATTTTTTTACACATTCAATTACATTTTAGAGATTAAAATGTTTTTAAACTTGGAGTTTTTAGCTGGAAATTTGATTTTCATTCCTGATATAAAGTAAGCTTGTTTCTTCTACTAATCACCATATCTATCCCAGAAGACAGAGTCTGGAATTTGTGGCAATATATTTTCTTAATTTCATGACCAGTCAAGTATTTAAAAAATAAAATGAAGTTCTTATCAAATAGAACAGGATACTTGTAGACGTATGCATTATCAGATTCTTATTTCACTGATGAAATGGCTTCACTTTTCTCTTATTGTCAAATTCAATGCTTTACTCCCAACCCTGTCTGTACCCAAATCCAGATAATTTGTTTTACGCCCTCCTCAGCCTCCCCTACAGAAAAGAACCAGGTTTGACGTGATGCCAAAGAACAGATTTTCAATAAAACGTCATACATGAGACAACATGCTAAACGGGAAACACAGACTTTCTTTTCGTGAAGAAACATAAAGATATGAACACAGACATTGACCTGGGGGCCGTGGCTTTCCTCCTCACTGTCTCGCAGGACTGACATCCTAGAGCTCGGCTTGTTCAGCAGAGGTTTCGCAGAGATCTGGAAGAAAAAAAAAAGTTACACAACATCACTCAAACATTCGATCACAGCACGTGAGTCACTGACTCTGCAAAAACCTACATTTCTATGGAAGAACATTTTAAAACTTCTTTATTGTGGAACTTTTCAAATACACACAAAAGCAGAAAAAAGGGTATAATCTACTCCCTGGGGCCCCAAACCTAACCTCAATACCTGTCAATGGCCTGGTATTCTCATTTCGTCCTCCAGCCTTCCTTCCTGGATATTTAAAAACCAAAGCCCAGGGATTGTGCCCCTTTGCCCATGGCCTTGGAAGTATTTAAGAAATACTTAAAATTGGGCCACATCACACTTGGCGTTTAACCAAAGGAGCAGAGAGACAAGGAGGTGCTCTGAAACACACTCCTTTTCCATCTGGAGGCAATTAATGCCCACTCTCTTTAGGAAGGCTACAGGTTCTTTTAACCACATCATTTATTTAAAATAGGAAATATACCAGCCTTTGAAAGCAATCGTTGGGCATATTATAATTCAACACCACCATTAGTGGCTACACAAAAAGGTAAAAATGCTTTTCCTTTAAATGCAGGGGAAACATTTCAAGATACTTGGTGCCTTATTCCCTGTGTTGCCTTCGAATGGTCAAGTGACAGACTCATCAGTCTAACAGTTTAAATGTTAAGATTGACTATGAAAGCAGAAGTGACGTGTGTCCAGAAGACGTTTCTGTCTTCACGTCGACCCCTCATACTGTAGCTAATGAACACCCCACATGCTGCACACTGTCCATTCATCCATGATCGAAGGTGCTGTGTTCTCTACCGTCCCTGGAATATAGCTATACTTCTCATCATGGCCTGATTATCTTATTAAGATCTTAAAACATCATTTTGACTTCAAGACGTTGAAATGACAATCTGGCAAAGCCTGGGTCATGGGCCACAAAATATTCCATCAGGAAAATCTAACGAGTTCACTTTTCCTTTTTTTGCCTAGGGGAAAAACAAAACAAAACAAAACTAAGAGTCGCCCTATTACTCTGTCTTACACCCCAAGAGTGGGATGTATCTGATCAACTTTTATTTTATGCAGTGAACAGAACTGCAGTGCTATCCGAAGACCTGTCTGCAATCCTGTCGTCTTTCACTGATGTTTTCTTTACTGATTCCAAAGGTGGAACATGATGTTTGTGAAAATCCCGCCGATGTGTTATTTTTAAATCCAAACAGTCATCTTGAATGTAACAGACGTTTTCTCCATCATTCCCCGTTTATCTGTTTGTGGCTGGGGGGGGGACACCGTCGAAACTAGGGGGACACTGTCGAATCCTAGTACTTAAAGAACGCAGGATTAATTCCCTAGGTGGGCAGCATCTCTTACAACAACACATGTATCAAATCAAGATGTACTCTTTCAACACCTCACAATTTCATGTTAATTAGACCTCAAGAAAGCGGAAGTCTTAAAGTCAATGGATGTACCCTCATCTACGAATACGTAATTATTAAAAAATAAAATGAAATGACCTACGTTAAAGAGAAAGAAACACAATTTATATACAGACACGCATAACAAACGTACATGCACACACACATACGCATAAAGTAGGAAAAAGGACTAACTTTCCAATTAAATCTCTAGGTCTAGAAATATCCGTTTAAGAGAAGTTATCTCCCTAAAAGTGGTCTCCAGTCATTCGCAGATCTTAGTACAGTGTTTTCCACCCAGTAGACGCTGGGTCACACGTTACTGGTTAATGGGGGTTCACAGCCTCTAACACGCGCGCGCGCACACTAACACACACACACACACGGCCATGTCTTCAAAACATCTTTAAATCATGGAGATCAATCATAGCAAAGTTGCAGGACAACAGAATAAGATAGAGGACTACCTTGATGAGACAGAGCAGGGACCCCTGCTCTCCTGGGGTATACGACACGTCGGAAAGCACCCGAGTTCTCCTACATGTGGGCATCTCACCTCTTACATGGTAACCTGAAACCATCCCAGTACATCAAAACACACTGCTTCTTTGTTGCCGTGGTTATGACGTGCCATTTTCCTCATCCATGTGTCGCTTTAGCCTTTTCTGGCAATAATTTCTAGGTTTGAAAAAGTCCACCTTGCTATGCGGTGTTAACTTACTTCAATAGTAGGGGACTCGGGAGGGGGCGAGTCCAGCTTCTTTTTCATGATTAACATACTCACAGTTTTTAATTTATATCTGTAATGTCCATAAATAGATTTCCCAGAGAAACACGCTTTGGAAAAACTCTCTCCCCGCACTGTGGTACGGCCACGAGACTGGTCACCCTCTGCGGTGGCCCGCTTGCCTTCTCAGGAGTTCTGAGGCCCTCATGTCTATGGTGGAAGTACTTAACCAGTTTTGGAACAATCAAATGCTATTGGGAATTAGTTATCTAATGTCTTATTTTATACCAGCAGTCCTGCATATATCTTAGGTTGCCCCCTTTATGCTCATGTTTTCTTGGGGTTCACGTTAATTTTTATCTCTAATCATAGATACGCAAAAGGAATGAAAAGACAGTATTATTGAAGTCAAGTCGAACTGCTGCCTTTAGGAACGAGAGTCTGTCCCGCAGGATCTGATTATGTGGGTCAAGGGGCTGTGGTGAAGGCTTGGGGAAACTTTCTCAGGCCCTCGCGTGAGGGCTGAACAGGTGTTCACAGAATGAACTACTTGCATTTTTCATGGATGTCTATGACGACTCCAAACCCTTTGTGAGGAAAAAATAGTAAAACAGACATTTTCAGGCACGGTCGTCGACTTTTGCTTGTATCCTCAAGCATATGTACGTCTCCGAATTGTTTGAAAAACTTCGAAAATACATTCTTTGGAAAACCGTGGCTATGCCCTTATTGATGTGAATTTCACAATATTGTAGCATTAGGAAGCTGGACCCCGTCAACAGGCTCTCAAAGTCCCGGACGATCCTGTCTCTTTCCACTATACTCTTCTTGGAACTCCCAACCAAACTGGATTTTATTATTATTTTTCAAACTGGATTTTAAGCAGAAAACAACCCCATTATCTACTCAGAGTAAGAAAACGTCTTCCTGGAATGTGGGTTCATAACTTTCTTGCTTAATAAATTTTGATGACATGAATATTTATCTACAAATGTACAGTAACTATTATTTTAAGGATTTGGGCACTAAATTTGATACTGTGGGTGCAGGTGTATTACACTTTATTACAAACAATTGCTAAGGATATCAAGATTCTGCAATGGTGTAAAAGTACTCCCAGGACTTTAAGTCACTGCCTTCATATGTGTTGTTCATTTTCTCCAAGATCTCGGAAAAAACTGCACAACTTCCCTACATTCTAGTAAGTGTATTAAATAAGCATCAAGTGACACTCCCCTAGAAGGCTCAGGGGTCAGCAAACAGGTGGAAAGGCCCATGGTTGTAACATGTTTCAACTTTGTATATATAAATCAAGTTTTGGTAATTTTTCTAGCTTCTGAGAGAGACACACACACAGAGAGAGAGAGATTAAGAAGATGACTCAAGCATTATTTTCTACCCTCTGCCAGAAAAGAAAAAAATTTTTTAAGAAGAGGTGGATTTCTGGGAAATTAATTTGAAAAACAAATATCCAGCACCCCTCGCCAATCAACAAACGAACAAAAAAAAAACCTTTCTAAATCTCTACTAAATAAAGACCCCCCCCCCACCTTCTGTCGGTGTAGGGAAGTCCTAATTCTCCTTCCTGATCCAGGATGGAGAATCCCAGCTCTTGGAGTTTTAGAAAGAGAAAGTGCTTTGGCTCTGTCCAAGCCTGGTCAGCATGTGTTCCTTAACATCCGGAAGTCAAGCCCGAGCCCCTTAGACTTCCCTAACAAAGCAGGGGAAAGGAAGTGCCAACCCAGAGCCGGGAGCCCCGTGGTTTTTGTTTGTTTGTTTTCTCCCACTTGGTGTCTTTCTGATTCCTAGGAGAGCTCTCGGAGGCAAGGAGCGAGCAAGGCGCCCTTTGAAAAAACGCTGCTGCCGCGCAGGGGGAGAGAGGGTGGGCTCGCGGAGGACACATGTTACATCAGACACAGTACCTGCCTTTCCACTGCACAGCTTGTCAGCGAGGTGGTGTGCCTCCTGGGCGATAAGGGAGAGGATTTCGTCTTCATGCTCCTCTATTATGGCATCGCACTGCGGAAACGGAATCACAGCAGAGGTGGATAGACACGCACCGGGCATCTGGTTAGAAGCACTTACCAACGTTTTCTTGGCTGAAAATAGAAAATCATGTTCCCAAGGTGGTCCGTTTTTATTAGCCCCCTTGGTTTAAGACATCAAGGCACACCACTCCTTCTCCCCAGAATGTTAATTGCCTCATTTTCCTGGGACTTGACCAACTGATTAGTTGTGTTGAAAGACAAGGGTTAGGGAGGAAACTGATTCTTTGTATTTGTTCCTCTTCCTTAAATTGGAGTGCCAGGACTAGGAAGAAATGGGTCCCTAGGTAGAGCTGGAAAGTCTTAGCTTTCTGTTTTTGTTTGTTTTAGAACTCTTTAAAGAACACAGCTCCTTGAAAATGGTTAAACCCGGTTTCTCTCTGTTCTAACAGAAAAATCCATGCTGTGGTTTTAAAACAGTCTGAGGTGTGGGACAATTAAGCTTTTTCAAGGATGAGAACAAACGCATCCTCAATTCCACTGTGGATAACACACTTGACAGTTACTTAGGCAAGTTTCTTTTCATACCATTTAGGGATCCATTCATAATTCCACTCCGATTCTACCCCCAAATCTAACTTTTCAGAGAAGAGGGGCCCAAATTTGCCCAGGCATTAGAAAAAAAAAAATCCCCAATTCTAAGTAAAGTATGTGTCTGTGTTAGAGACCCACACGTTACAGTGTCAGGAATTGGGAAGCTAGAGATTTGCAAATCATTTCCCAAGTTCATTAAGCAGACTTTAAAATTTTTCAATGGCCTTTAAAAATATTTAAATTCCATTATAATGTGTTGATTTAAAACCGATGAAATGCTAGCACACTCACTCACTGCAATCTCTCTTCTACGGCACCTTTCACCCGGAATCATCGCCTATACTTTTTAATTAAAATGAAACCTTCAAAAGTCAGTGAAAGCCCTTATTTCCGAGTTTCAGCAAGCCTGACATTTTGGCCAATGTGTGAGCTTAATACATTTTTTAAACAGGCTTCCCAACAGTTTGTCTGATTCAACAGCGTTAAGTAAAGTGAAATATATTGGAATATATTTTGCCAGGCACATCCTAGCAAGCCAGAGGCCAGCCTTCGTCTAAAATAAACACGATACTGGACGGAAGTTTGGCATTAAGCCAGCGATCATACCTAAGCCTTTGTTTAACTTAGTTTGTGCTAAAATACTTGAATTAACTCAGGAAAGAAATTCTCTCTCTTCAGTGAAGTCTGAAGGAGGGGGGAGAAGGATGATGTATGCCTCTCTTATTATTTGGCTATAAATATTTGAAAGCGACATTTATTTTAATTTGGATTTTGACCTAGGAGCCCCACGGCCCCTGTTTTTTCTGTGGGAACCTGGAAAAGACCTGTCTTGGCTAGGGGACCCACGGGGGCCCGTCTGTGAGCCCCACGGCATGGAAACACGCAGACTGTGTCTCAAAGTCCCTGGGAGCTGCAACAGTACTTTCTGGAAAACGTCTCCTGTCCTCAGAGCCCCCTAAGGTGTCTCACGTTTGCAACTGCCTGGTCCACACTGGAAAAGCAGGACAACAAGCAAACAGCTAACATTTTAATGTTCAGTGTCCCAAAACGCAACCCAAGCAAATAGCAAGGAAGAGTAACCCAAGTGGACCCATGGCACCCCAGAGTCACCTGCCCGGAAGAGAGCTTACCGCGAATTTCAAAGGTCTGTAAGCATCAGAATAAAAATAGAATTTTTTAAATTCTTTGTATATTTCGTCTCCTTTCCTAGGGGCAAATCTCTTAAACGCCTTCTCCTTGGTCACGGGGTCCTCCTCCAGCGCGTACTCGTCCATCCGCTCACACACTCCATCCAACAGGTCTGCTAGGAAAGCCTCCGAGTGGGCTAAGGGGATCTGTGAAGACAACACGGGCAGGGGAGCTGTCTTCGGGCGCACAGGGCTCGAGAGGGCTCTCAGGGAAGGCACTTGGAGACCTTCGCACCCCCACGATCGCAGACATGCATGACTCTCCTAATGTAACACGTATGCAGGCGTAACTACTTACAGGATTTACCCAGTTGGTTTAAATGGCGCTGCTGAGAAAGTGCGGATGTTTGAACGTGGACAGGGAAAAAAAAAAGCTCTATTTAAACTAGAAAGTAAACTTATACAGGTAATGGTTTTTAAAAGTCCCCGAGCATGCAGCCTAAGGCACCGACTGCAGAAAATGGCTGAGATTATTTACTTGCAAGAAAGAGGGAGAGGGAGAGAGGAAGAGAGCGAGCGAGCCGCGGGGCCCCGGGGAGCGCCAGAGGGGCCGGGGCGGGACGGGGGGACCCGGCGGGGCAGCGCTCCATCCCCGATGGGCCCCGCGGAGCCGGAGGTGCGGCCCGGGCGCGGGTCCTGGGCGCGGGTCCCCCCCGGCCGCCGCGCTGACGCCCGCGGGCTCGGGGAGCAGCTGGTGCCCGTCTCCGCGCGCCGCGCTCCCTCCGGAATCGGCGAGGACGCAGGGGACCCTGTGGCCACCACCTCCGCCCCGCGCGGGGTCAGAGAGCACCCCGCGCCCCTGGAAACCGAGACAAAAACGCGGGGCCCGTCTAGACGGGTCAAGGTGCAGGACGCGGCGCCCCCGCGGCTCCTTCCGGAAGGGGGCGGGCACCCGCCAAGGGCGCGGGGGACGCGCGGGGCCGCCGCCGCGGGCTTTCTCCCTCGCCACCCTCTGCTGATCAAAGTAGGAAGTTTGCCTGACAACCGTGGTGAAAGGGGCTGAATCGCAAATGAACTCGATTTCTGCGATGTTGATCTATCCAGACTCCATTGTCCCCTTTCAGACGCAGTGTGAACCCTTCCGGGGCCGGCGACCGCGCGGCTTCGAGGCGCACAAAGGGTCCCGCGCCTCCCGCCATCTGGCCGCGGGCCCCGGGCGAGCGCAGCGCCCGGCGCGGGGGCCCTGTCCGCCCGCAACCCCGGGCCCGCGCGGGAGTCCACTCGGAAAAGCAGGCTTCCAGAAACGCGGACGAGGAACAAGCCCGAGAAAGCCGCCACCGCCTCCCTTCCCGCACCATGTGCACGGTAATGACGTCCCTGCCCATCGCCCCAAAGATCGCCCCAAAGTCGGTTCGCGGCTGATTCTTTCGAGGCCCATGCGCTCACTTTTCGCAGTGAAATCGTTTATGAAGCTGGGATACATCACCACATTTATCTGTCCACTAACCCATCAAGTTTTTTAAGAACTCCCGAGTGTGAGTGTGTGTGAGCGTGTGTGTGTGTGTGTGTGTGTGTAAAGTCTCAGTCACAAGAGCCCGAAGGAAGTGGCCTCAAGTGCATTCCGAATACAGATTGCGTCTGACTTCCGCTGCAGATCGAGCAATGTGACTTGTAATAAAACGATGATACATGATTAACACGCAAACCGAAAACCCGTTTTATGAACTTACAGGAGCTAAGGATTAAATTTGTATTGGGTCTGCAAGCTATAAAACACAGAGGTAGATTCTTAATTACAGCTAATCAAGCAGATCGTTAGCATTGTGATGAGGGTTTTTCTGGCCAGGCCGTGGCCTCCAGCGCCTCGCCCACAGGCCGGCAAAGCATCAGCTTACTTCCCAGTGTTCAGTAGGCCCTTTCACCTAAAAAATCTAACTGTAACAGAGGAGTCTGGTCTGGATCCCTTCCCTCCCCGCTCCACCCCCCCTCCCATCGGAAAAGTAAGCAGGATTCTTGGGAGGGCAGGGATTTTGCCTGAAAGAGCTTGGGGAATCCTCAGCACCATCCTTCATACATCCCAGTGTTTTCACATTGACTTGAGACCACTCTGGAAAATGTTTTTTTCTAATTGCCCTGAGGTCCTGAGCTGCGTGCAGAAATCACGGAGCATCTGGGATGTGAGCAAATCAGAGGTTAATGGGTATGAGGCCGCCACAACTTATTTTCAGAGGCTTTTTGTGTGTTTCCGGGGCTGAGAACTTTTAAAACAGTCCCCACATGAAAACTTGCCACAAAACGGGATTTTTGAAAAATTTTTGAAACGGTGAATGTACACGTTTGAATATACGAGTGTGGCACCCATGTTAACATGGATGTATTTGTAGCAAGAGATCAACACGTGAATTTTGTCGTTTTGAGAGTCTGAAGGCGAACGGGCTTTTTAAAATGCCACTAGCTGGCTCTCTGGAGTAAGCATTCTTGAGTAGTAGAAAATGTTTGCCAACAGATAGCTCAGAAAATGCTTCACTAAAAACAAGAAAGGAAAAACAGCCAGCAGGAGATTACTGGAGGCCGAGAAGATTTAAAAAAAATGATAGATTTCAAAATCTCAAAGCATCCAATTTTATGAGAAAATGCTAAAGAAAAAGATGCTTTCCACGTTTGTTAAAACACACACGATCGGCGTTTAAAACGAGGCCACTTAGCCGAACAGCCTTCGGGAAATTTAACGACCGTTCATAGAATAATTGGGCCTTTTTCTCCCCTCAAAGTGTTTTGATTATAAGAGTGCAATAAGTATTGAGACAAGTGGAATAAAACGAAGTCTTTCTTTCTATACTATGAAGGTTTTGAATAGTACTTGTCAATAAAGCAACTCCTATTGTAGTCTTAGGGGAGCATTGTCTCCCCGGTGCAAGGACTGTCTCGGAGATACTGGCCTCATTACAATATGAATGCCAACGGCCGCCATCATTGTATCAGAAAAAACCTGATTCTCTGGCAGTTTTCTTATCACCCTTACTTTCCACACGGGCTCGTTGGTAGGAGCCATACACACGGAAGAGATCCCTTATGACTTCATTGTATGCGAACTAGACGCTCAGTCTCACCATTCTGAAACCTACCAACGACTCGGAATCTTGCTTAGTTCACGGAGTGTCTGTTTCTGTTTTCTTTCAGGCTTCTCCTGCCCCCGGGCTTGCTCTGCAAGCAATGAAATGGGGCTGGAAGGACGTACCCACACGGGAAAGCAGGGAGAAAGAAAAAGTAGCTGGAAGTTTTGGCTTTGGGTTCTCTGGAAAACTGGAGAGAGGGGTTTGTTCAGACATACCTTCCTGATGGTGAGCTGCAGAGTGCCTCCCCTGTGCGTTCATTACTGTGTCTCCCTTCGTCTTGTAGCGAATTTCTTGCTTGATAGCTATCACAATTAGGCAGGAATCCAGTTGTGTTACAGTGGACAATTAGGCGTGGAAACACCCTTGTGGTCGCCGTGCCATTTGCACAATGGTCTGGCAATCTCAAATGAATCTCACTTATCTTTCTCCTCAGCTAGGAAGCCAGTACTTAACCTGCTTAGTGACTGATAATTGAGCTTGTATTGTTGCAAAGATTCTCTTTCTGGAGGGTTAGTTCATGTAGAAATTTTAATTGCGTTATAGCAAATATGGCATCTACCTTAATCACTAACTTTTCATCTGTAAAAATATTGAAATCGCTTCTGATATTAGTTAAAAGTCAATATTTAGAAGGGAAAATTCAAGCCTCCTTTGCTCTAGGCTACAACAGGGGAAGCATGAATTCAGAAACTTGTAAGATGATGAGATATATAATTAGCTTTTATGTTAATTGACTGCTATGAGTTTGTTGTATGACACTTCTTCATATAATATGCAAATAGCATCGACTGTTTAGTTTTATTAGACAATATAATTAGAAAGCTAACGGAGCTCATTTCGATGAGAAATGATACAGCCTGATGAATCTGCCCGTGTTCTGTTTTTCAGAAGACGTGAATTCCATCCGGACTTTATCGATAATAAGAGATTTTAAGTAGCCTTTGTTTAGGAGCTAAAGCCAGCTAACAGATAATAGAATTAACGTCAATTTTTCCAGTTACCTTCAATCCATGTTAAAACAGGTGAATTTCCGCAATCAATAAAATGTCAGGGACAAAAATACAAAGATTTCAGCACAATTTGCCACAAAGCCACTGTAAATTTATGGGAATAACATCAGCATTTTGCCTTCTTTAATTGGAATAATGAAAAGAGTCGTTCTTTTCATTTAAAATATTTTGCAAGTGTTTCCTATTCTAATTCTCATACATCTTATGTTATAACAAAGTATATGCTCAACAAAGGTTGTGAGGAAAACAGAAATAAGGAAAAAGAATGATGTGATTTTGGGGGAAATTTTCCTAGCATTCAAAACTGTGGAAGTTTCAAGCATTTTTATTATTATTATTATTATTATTATGGAGCCTATTTCCAACTTCAGAGTGATAAAATGGAATCAGAGAAAAAATTGCATCGTGTTTCATCTTTGATGAACTCGAAGGGCCCACTGAACTCAACTGAACTTTCCCCTAGAGTTTAAAAACTTTACTTTCATTATCAAATGCAAACTTGGCACTCACATTTGGTTTTCCCATTCTATAACTTATTTTGTTCATCTTCAAGAAAACTTTTAATTTTCATGCATTTTTGGGTAAAATGGGAAAAATGCATTTGTCCACATGAAAATGTCACAATTTTTCCATCTTTTAAAAGAATCACCCGAAGCAAGGACTCTGGGGGCCTTTCCCACGACGTGTTCCTGAGTTGTGCCCTCCGTCAACATACCCCTGAAGGATTTTGCAGATTAAAGGAAAGAAAGTGGCTAGAAAACGTGCATAAGGAGACAAAGGGAGACGTATGACAGCATTCACAGAGTACGATGTGAACCTATCCATTCTGCCAACACATATTCATTGAACTCCATTACGTGTCACACAGATCATTCAGGTGGTTTGGAAGGAGACTCCTCTGTGGGTCAGAGTAAAGATTAAGCTCCTGGAAGAGGGTGGCCTGGGAGAGGTCCCACAAATGCTATTGAAGGATAATGTGACTCCTTGTCTCTCGTGCATTCAGTCTCTGTCTCCTTACTTTACAGGTTCCTGCCTTCTCCCCAAATCTGCATATCCTGTTGCCGAAAATATGACTGAATTGAGGGGCTAGCTGTTCCAACCAGCTCTGCAAAAAGACTTTCCCCAAATGGAAAAGGTGAAAGCTCAGCGTTTGTGTGGCATTTCCCAACTTGGTGGCCAAACAGTAAGATTTCCTCAGAAAACGCAGGTGGGCTCAGAGGAAGAGGGTCAGATGCTTGGGAGCCTGAGAGCCGGTGTTCTTCCTTCTCCACAGACGTGGAGATGCACACACACTAGTTTCCATGGACCAGAAACACAGAGCTGTTTTCTTTAGAAACATTTTTTAAATTTTTTTATTTATTTATTAGAGAGAAATACAGCTAGGGAATGTACATGAGCAGGGGGAGCGAGAGAGGGAGAAGCAGGCTTCCCACTGAGCAGGGAGCCCAACGTGGGGCTCCATCCCAGGACCCCGGGATAATGACCTGAGCTGAAGGCAGACACTTAACACCTGAGCCACGCAGGAGCCCCTAAAAACATTTTTAGTAGAAAAAGTAACACAGTCACTTGATAGAAAAAAAAAATCCAAAAGGAACAAAAGGGCAGTGTCAAAAGTGAGGCTAGGGGCGCCTGGGTGGCACAGGTGGTCACGCGTCTGCCTTCAGCTCAGGTCATGATCCCAGGGTTCTGGGATCGAGTCTCACATGGGGCTCCCTGCTCAGCCTGCTTCTTCGCCTTCTGCCCCTCCCCCTCTTTGTGCTCCCTCTTCCCCCCCAGCCCCCACACTGTCAAATAAATAAAATCTTTAAAAAAAAGTGAGTTTGATACCCCAGACCCTAAACCCCCAGCTCTCCTCTAGTCAGAAACCTTCCATGTGCGTATCTATACACATGTGTGTCTGCACATGCACACGTGTCCATGTGTATGCACATGATTGTGTGCACACACGTGACCTATGCACACACATGTGACCTGTGCACAATGTGACCATGTGTGCACACACATGGCTTACATGTGCACACACAGCCACACGATCGTGTGTGTGCATGCATGTGATCGCGTGTGCGCTTAAAATACACATGACCCTGTGTGTGCATTTGGGGGCATCCCTTGTGGTCTTTGCGCATGGACTAGAGCAGTGTACACGCACAGTTTGCAGACTAGAGCAGTGTGCACGCAGTTTGCTCTGCCCTTTCTCCCTCGGTGACAAGGGGGCCCAGGCACGTCTGTCCCTGACCTGTCCCTGGACAGAGGCACACTCACGGTGGACATGTCCAATCGGAACCCGTTCCGGGGGAAGAAAGAGTCAAAGGCGGCAGACACCAGTGTGCAGGGGATGCTGACCGTCATTACGGTGGCAAATCCCTGTAATATTTGTTAACAATCCATTTTTTGGCTAAGACTTACCTTATTCTAACCCGGGCACTAGTTTTGTGTGGGGCTAGGGGAGCATTTCTGCCCCCATTTCCTGGGTGAGGAGGTGGGTGTTGAATGGCCTGCCCTGGCCCAGACCCGGGGGTGAGGGCTGTCACTGCAAGGCTGTCATTCTCCACGTCCCCGTTCCCGCCTCTCTCGCTGCCGGACATGAGGGCAGTGGAGCTCGGAGACCTTGCAGCCAACGTCCCATGTGCCAGGGGAGGGGACAGGCACAGAGAGGAGGACAGAGCCCGGCCAGTCGTCAGGGGCAGGCTGTTTCCATATGCCTTCAGCTCTACTCGCATCCCACGCCCCCCAAGTGACCAGGAAGGGGCACTCTGGGGCTGAATTGTGTCCCCCAAGTTCCTATGTTGAAGTCCCAAGCCTCAGGACCTCAGAATGTGGCCTCATGTGGACATGGGGGCCTTTAGAAATGTCATGAAGCTAAACTGAGGCCACTAGGGTTGCCCTGATCCAACAGGACTGCGGTCCTTATACAAGGAGGAGGTTGGGATACAGACATGCAGGGGGATCGCCACAGGCGGCCGTAAGACGACAGTGCCCACATGCCAGGGAGGGAGGCCTCGGGAGGAGCCAGCCCCGTGCACGCCCAGATCATGGACTCCCCGCCTCTAGAAGGAGACGCCGGGTTTCTGGTGTTGAAGCCATGCCACTCTTGGGTCCTCTGCACTCGCAGCTCGCGCTGCAGACAGAGCCGCGGACCAGGAGGCCCCCAGCCTGAAGGCTTGCTAGCCACTGCCCCAGCCCCTCAAACCGAATATTTACGGAGGTGGTCGAGCTCCTGGCCGGGCTGAGCACGGCGAGGAGACGCTGGCCCGGCCGAGTCACAAACGTGGGACAGCACGAGGTGCACACGGGTCCGTGCTGGTGCTCGTGCAGGGACCCCATCTTCTCCATCTGCCCCACCGCGGGGTGGGGAGAGGCCCCACACACCTGCATGCTGGTCTGCCGGGTCCCGGCCAGCTCCGGCCTGCCCGTGTGCCCGCCGTCCTCGGAATAACACAGCTGGGCTGCCTGGGACCTGGCCCCAGTGACTGATAGGAAAGTCTCTCTGGAGCCGACACATCAACGTAAAATTCCAGTGTTACTTCCACTTTGCTGGGTGTGGCTTTAGTTTTTTGTTGTCTCAAGTGAGGCCGGTTAAAGGAGCATGGACTGATGTTCGAGTTCTCCTTCCTGATGGGCTGGAGGGAGCAGAGCTGCCGTCCTTCCCGCGACCGAGAAGTAGGACACCCAGATGGCCTCCCCATCAGGGCAGAAAGCCCTCCTCACTGCCCCTTTCCCCTTCCTGTCTGTCAGAATCGAGAGGAGCCAGGATGGCCATCTAGGCCCTGGGCGCGCCACGTGTGTCCTGGACCAGCAGCGAGGGAGTCCCGGGGCCCCGGCCTCGCCCAGACCGACCGCGGGCAGCTCTGCGCGTCACGGAGGTGCTCAGGCGGCCTCTCGGCACCGGGAAGCTCGGGCCGTGGGGCTCCGAGTCCCGAGGGTGAGCTGTGTGGTGGAGACCAGTGTGTAGCTGCCCGCGCTGTCGGGCTCCGTCTGGAAGAAGCCCGCCGACAGAGAGAGCGCAGGAAGGGCCGTGGCGTGGGCGATCTGGCCGGAAGGCTTGTTTTAGAAACACGGCGTGGGATGGCCTGAGACGATGCCTCCGTCCGCAGCCTGGAATGGCCCGCCTACGGCAACTTGGGGAGCCAGAGGTCCCCGTTCTCTGGATGAGGGCTGAGGGCGGTGAGACACCGTGTTGCTCATTAGAGAACACGCCTCCAGACCAGAGAGCTCTCATCATCCTGGGAGACAACTGAGAGACGCGAAGGACGATCGTGGGTCCGGGCAGCTTCTCGGCCACCTGTAGCCGACGGCTGACCATGCTCTGGGCCGCTGCTGCGCTCCTTCTCTGTGGCGTTATTTTTCTCACGCGGCCCCACAGTGGGCAGGGGGCAGGGGGCCAGGGTGACTGTGCTCTTTGGGGCTGGAGGCCCATGGAAAGCACGTCCTTGTGCACCAGAGCCCACAGAGAGACGGGCCCGAGGGGGAAGGCGGCGTTTTCTCTGCTGCACCAGATCCAGGCGGCCTGGAGATGGCTTTGCCCCTCACACGACACGGAAGCTATGGCCCCGTCTCCTACCCCAGCGGGTTCTCTGTCCTGGAAACGCCCGGTTCTGAGCAGCCAGTCCTGGGGGTGACCGTGTGCCCAGTAGCTTAGCTGCCAAGGGGGGAGGTCATTAGGAAACTCGGAGTGTTTGAGGAGACCGCCAGGCCTCAGGGTCCGAGGACACGGTCCCTCTGCTGTCTCGGCGGCGCTGGGACCATCTCTTCGGGCCTCAGAGGACCGGGTGCACAGGTGGGAACTGACAGAGCCCAGACCTGGACCCCGTCTGTGGCAAAGAGACCATGAATAAGGCAACTTTGTTCCTGCTGAAACACATGTTTTTGTTTGGTTTGGTTTGGTTTTCCTCATTTTGGGAGCCCGAGTCTTCATAAATCGGCATGTTCACCGTGAGTGCGAGGGACACTGCTCCCCTGCAGCGACGGACTGGCACGGGGCCGCCCAGCCCGGTCGCCTTCCAGCTTGCAGCTCCGTGCCACCGCGGCCGCGGTCCTCCCGCACCCCTGCTCCCGGCCTCACGGTCCGGTGGCCGCGTTCGTTGGTGGCAGAGCGCTCGGTGAGAATTCAGGGCCCATCTCACGGCTCCTCAACTTGGGGATATCCAGGGAATCGCCAACATTTAGCAAAGAACTCCGCTCAGCGCGTCGTTGTCTACGCAGCACTTCCTCTGTTGGATTATCTTCTCGGCTGTGGTCCTCAGCGTGGGGTGACGAAGCCACTCTCCATTCATGCTCCTGTGCATTTTGTGACTTGGTGCTCTCTGCTCAGCCCAGTAAACCTACACAGAGAGACATCTCCAAAAATGAACTCTGAGCCGAAAAACTGAATGTCTCCAATGGTTTCCTAAGGAGAAGTGACAGCACAGGCTGCCCGGGGCCCGAGGCTCCTGAAGAGAAGCTATCCTGGCCCCCATTCCTGCAGGCCCCAGGGTCCGTGGTGGGGGGTGCGCCCAGCCTCCCGGGGAGGTTGGCGGAGGTTGGCGGCTGGGCCCTACGATGGCAGAGGCCGAGCACATTGGCCGAGCCCTGTCCACGGAGGGCTGTGCTGGGGACAGATGGCCAGGACAAGGGGTGGGTTTTAGTGGCCAGGCGAGGAGAAGGCGGGTGGAGACAGCATCTACAGGGCCTAGGGTCCAGCAGGTCACAGCCCGCACGGTGACATTCGCTCATGTGGCCGCTGCCTATTGACCATCTGCCGCACGCTCGCTTGTACAAGACACAAGGAGACGGCAGCGAACGAAAGTCAGGTGGTCCTTGCCCTCCCAGCCTGGGCCCTGCCTGAAGTCATGCACTGTCCGGGCCTTGGGTGGAGCCCCCCCTTGGGGCCGGGGTCCCCCAGACCACTACCTGTGTGTGCCGCTGGCGAGCCAAGACTAGCTTTTGCATTTTATAAGTGGCAGAAAAAATCAAAAGAATAATATTTTGTGACACGTGAAATGATATGAAATTCAAATACTGCTGTCCCCAGTAAGCTTCCTGGGACGCGGCCACACCCGTCCACACACTTCCTGTCCACGGCTGCCACCCGGGGTCAGCGGCACGGAGGCTCACAGATCCTACACCATCCATCGTCTGGTTCTTTCCAGCATCCGCTTGCCCGGCCCTGCTCAGTGGACC
Source organism: Spilogale gracilis (assembly GCA_004023965.1). Taxonomy (NCBI): domain Eukaryota; kingdom Metazoa; phylum Chordata; class Mammalia; order Carnivora; family Mephitidae; genus Spilogale; species Spilogale gracilis. The sequence continues at coordinate 78,172 of PITA01006124.1, forward strand.
GAGCCTCTCTTCCCAGGCGGTCTCGCTCCTGCTGTCCCCTTGCCCCCTGCCTACGTGATGTGGCCCTGTCTCCGCAGCCCCCCAGCATCTTTCTTCCCTTCCTGGGTGTCAACAGCACTTCTCTCCTGGAGGATGGGGCCATAGATCTAAATATGTGTCACACACACACACGTGGACTCGTGTGCACACACATGCGCTCACATGCGCACACACACACACACACACACACACACACAGTGAGGAAGCCCTATCACCCCAAATGGAGAATAAGGCGGTTTTTACCCAGGCGTATGATGACAATGTCAGTGTGCGGCCCCAGGGGGCGCTCTTGGTCCCTGCTCCTGCCCGTCCATCCATCCCAGTCGGCAGCCCCCCAAGAGGGGAGGGCTCTTGCTCAAGGTCATGAACCGGTCTCTATGCTGAAGCCAGAAGACAACAGGGTCTACCTGATGCTCAAGTCCTCCTCTGAGTGTCGGGGGCCAGAGGGAGGGACCCCTCCCAGCCTCACGGGGTGCTCCTGGGACCTCTGCAGTCCTCCCGAGGGCCAGCCGTGCCTGTCTCCATTCTGTGCACAATCCCCTCCCCCCCAGCACCGAGGAGATGCACCCAAAGTCATTGTTTCTGGGAGAATTAGTGTCCCTGAGCTCAGTCTCCCGTCCTGCTGGTCTTTGTCAAAGGCCCTCAGTGCACCCTTTCCCTCCGAAGGTTCCATGGAAAGAACCTCACGAACACCAGCAGCTCGAGGCCGCCACGGCCCAGGAGCCCGGGCCTCCCTGCTCGCGGGCTGCCTGCTCGGAGCCACTGCCAGGCCTCGCCCCTTTTGTCCTGGGGGAAAACAGCGGCAACCCTCTGAATGCATCGCCATTATCCCTCCATTCTTCACCCGATTTGTGGATTCCAACAGCCCTTATTCAGAGGAATAAGGAGCAATTAACAGGACGAGGGATTTATTGAGGGTAAGTCATGCACAGTTTTGACAGCTGTTTTGAGTGTGACAGAATTACGAAATGCATTATGTATTTAGACTTTTGTGCAGCGTCTAATACCAGGCTTGTGAAATTATTCTTGCCAAATGGTCTGAACCAGCCTGGATGAGAACAGTCTCATGTAGCGGAAACGAACTCAAACCTCAGAGAAAAAGGCCCAGTGGCATCCAGCCGTGCTCCCGGGGGGCAGGGGTTCGGGAGTGGCGGGAGGTCGATGCTAGCGTGTTTCCCCTAACACCGCTCTCACTGATCTGCAGGGAGAGGACCCGGCCCCGGTCAGGTGGCCCCCAGCCAGCAGCTGCTTAGCAGACTGCCAACATGAGAAGGGGCTGCAGAGGGGACGCTGGCCCCATCGCCCGAGACAGCCTGGCAGATGACGGCATAGAGAGGATAAAGCCGCTCAGCCTCATGGAATCAGAAAGACAGCAGGAAGACCCCGCGTCATCAGCTCTAAAGCCTGTTGTGGGTCAAACTCTGTCCCTTCCCCCTAAAAAAGACACGGTCCAGTCCAAAGCCTTGGGACTGTGAGCACAGCCTTATTCGTCAACGGGGTCTTTGCAGATATAATTAGCTCAGATGAGGTCATGTCCCCTTAGGATCGGTTCTAACCAGACACGACCCATGTCCTTAGAAGCCTTGGACGCAGAGAGGGGACCGCCGAATGCTGAGTCACCTGTTTTATTTCTTCTCCCTGAGGATGGCATAGCATTTCATCCATCTCTATGCCCGAATGCTAAAGCCACTATTTTCACCCTTGCCCAGAATATTTTGGCTAATCGGAACGTGGTGCCTCTGCCCGGCAATGGAGACTGTATCCGACTTTCTAGTCCGTCGGGGCGGTGTGGCTAAGAGCAGGCTGTGCGGGGGAGAGTGGGGAAGAAGGCAGCGTTGGCACGCAGGGGCCGGTCACGGGCTCACCTCCCGGACCAGAGGCTGGCCGTGGGAAGCGGCCCTCCGGGGGAGTGGGACTGACCGGAGCACAGAGCCGCGGCTCCCTAGTCTGGTCTAGAAACGCCGACCTCATCTAGAGATGCTTTCTGCACCACGCCCCGCTTAACCCGCACGCGCCTGTACACAGACACGCACCCTCAAGGCAGCTGCATCCTCTCTTCGGCCTGACGTTCTGTGACTTTCCCAGAGTCCTCACCAAAGAATGCAGATGGCCCCAAACATGACACAGAGCCAACAGAGAAGCGGCCCGTCCCCAAGCAGACATTCATGCTTTTGTTCCTTCATTGCACAGGCACTGAGAGCCCCCGGGAAGCAGATCCTCTCCCGCCGGGGGGCACGGAGTGGATGCCAGGAGAAGATGCGGCTCGGGATGGAGACGTAGGACAGTGTACCAACAACCAGTATAACAGGTGGGGAGTAACAGGTGCCCTAAAGAAGCCACAGAAATACTTCTGATGTTAAGAATACGCGAGGGAAACTCTGTGTTTCAGTCTCCGGCAAATTCGTCTTCATAAAGGGCTGACAAGGTGTCATCTGAGCCCCGGGAGCAGGGGTGTGGCTCACCCCCTCACTGGGACCTTCACCCGCAGGGAGAGGAAGCGGAACCACACCTCTCACCGTGTTCGAAGCCACGCTCTGCACGGAGGCAGCCCTTACACCCACGAGCACAAATTACTGGGAGAAAATTCAGGAAACTGTTAGTATGGCCGAAAGTGGAGAGGCCTCCTGGGACAAGATGAGAAACCCTCACCGTCCAGAGTGACGTTGTCCGTGCTCCAAAAGGGGCACAGCCACCCACACCCCAAGACCAGGGACACGCGGGCACAGCGGGGAGCACAGACCAGAGCTCCCGCCCCGCCGAGCTGTGAAATAACCCTGGTGTAGGACTCGAGCCAACAGGAAACGGGTGGAGGACACCCCCCTCCCCCCCCCCGGAATCGCAGGAAATCTAACAGAATAGAGCACTGCTGAAAAATCTCATCACTTCATCTGGAGCCCAGGAAAGCAAAACTGAGGCAAGAGTGCAATGCCGCCTTTCGTCGATCAGATCACCAAAGTAGAGACGGATGTCATCCGTGCAGGAGGAACCGCAGCTGTGTACTCCGGCCGGGCTCAGACGCAGCAGGCTTCGTGGAGAATAGCCACGCACCCACGTTCAAGCGAACGCACACGCATGGTGGGACCCCTGTCCTTTGGGGCGCCTGCGCTGTGGAAAGCACCCTCACCCCACAGGGGACAGGACCCCAGGAGGCTGGCTGCCACGCCGCTGGGCCCCGCAGCCCACGGGACACGCCCCTCGGCGGGATGTCTACCGGGGGCGGTCACCCAACCGGGTGGGGTCTCTGTCCACTGGGCTGGAGGGGTCCTGAAGCTTCTTCACTGGGGGTGTCCCAGCCCGCTCAGGCTGCCCTGTCCGGGGCCGTGGGCAACAGGAGTGCACTTGCCACAGTTCTGGAGGCTGGGAGCCCAGGACGGAGGTGCTGCTGGGTCATGCTTCCGGTGACGACTGTCCAGCTGCCTGTGTCTCTGTTCTCGCACAACGGAGACAGAGCTCCGGAGCCTTCTTCTCTTCTCACGAGGACCCCAGTCCCACCAGATCGGGGCCCACCCTTGTGGCCTCCTGGGACCTGACTCACTCCCTGACAGCCCCCTGTCCGATGTGATCGCGTGGGGGGCTAGCCCTCCACATACAGATGGGGGGGTGCAAGTCTAGAGCGTGGGAAATCAGAGACACCGTACGTCTACGTTTATTTTATTTGACGTTGCCGCATTCGTCAGAAGGATGCAGATAACATGACTGTACTACTATTTTAAACTGACAAAAAGACAAAAACAGAAAAAATACTGGATGTGTGGATGTTTCTGGGAGTTTGGGTGAGCGTGGGGAAAGCTGGTGGGGGCTCTTGGACTGTGGGTTACGGTAATGTAAAATTTTTGAGGAAAAAAGAAATAGAAAGCCCGAAGTGGAGTCTTCAGACGCAAGTGTCCCTGTGTCGACTCCTCACCCAAGAGCCGCTGGCCGCCTGTCAGGTGCCCCAAACCACAGTCAGCCCACTGCCCAGGAGCCCACAGAGACCCAGCCTTCGGCCTGACCCCCTGCATCAGAACCCGGGCCTTCCCGAAACATCAGGACAGCCCGAGAGCTGCCTGGATGAACAGACGATCTGATTAGTGAAATCTGGTAGCTTCTGCAAGAGTAGAGATGACCCTTAATTCCACATTTTTATACAGAAGGGAGAGCAGAGCTCTCTAGATGGGCCCAAACTCCGACAATTCGCCATGGCTAGCAAGGCTCCCTCCCTCTGATGTTTCCAGAAAGTTCACAGAGAAAGTGATGAGAAGGGCCCAAAGAGCCTAATTATTTCTTCACTTGACTTAAACAGTGGGCAGGAGAATAAGGCGCTCTTAATATAAAATTTAAAGTCTCTCCATCAGAGGTGTGTGCCCAGCAACGCTTCCCTCCACGGCTTTCCGCTCCTCTGTGGGATGGCCCCGGGGCTGCTCCCTGAGCCACCCTGGCCGGGTCTCAGGCAGCTCTGGTCACAGGTCACCGTCCCTTCTCGCCCCACATTGAACTCTGCTGGAGGGACGGGCTGCGGTCACCAATGTGCGGGCACGTGGAGACCGGAGAGCAGGGATGTCCGGGTTGGGCACTGAACGAGACTGTCCACGTGGCGCCAGGCAGCCCTGCGTCCACAGCCCAGTTCCGAGGAAGAGGAGCGTGTCTGTCCTTCCTTCCACAGGACTTCCAGAGGCTCCCATTTTTCTCCAAACATGTGGCGTCTTGCTTTCTTAAAGGTGTCTCTGTTGTTAGAGACGAGCTTGTGGACCCAGACGTCCACCTGTGTGGGGGCCCCAGCGGTGAGTCCTGGGCTTGGCGGGCGGGAGGGCGATGGGCACCGGGCGATGACAGGCCTGCGGGGCCGATGCACACATCCCTCCAAGAAACGGACACACAGCTGTTGATGGGAAATCTTCGATGCGCAGTTGTTGGCTTGTGTTTCGTTTCGTTTGTTTCGCATGTTGTGAGGACTGCATGTGTCCGAGCCGCCGATCTCTGTCCCCTGCGGGACCTCACGCTTCACCCCTGCCATGCTCCGGCCTGACTTGTCCGCTCCCTCCGATCCCTGCCTCTCTGCCCGAGGCCGCCTCCCCTCTGCGTCTCTCTGGGCCCCTGCTGGCCTGCTGGGAGGGACGAGAGTCCTCGATTAGGGTTACCTTAATCCAGGATCACCTGGTCTTAACTAAGAACATCCGTGAAGATCCTATTTAAGATAAGGTCACATTCTGAGGTTCCAGACGGATGTGACTCTGAGGGGCACTGCTGTCCCCATGCACTGCCTCCCCAGACTTGGGAACCTCAGCTCCTCAATTCCTACTGATGCGTCCCCTCTCCCGACCGGATCTGACCACAGTCCAGGCCCGCAGCCAGCAGCAAGCGTCCTTCAATCCTGAAACAGCGCTGCACGTCGAGGGGGGCCTTCTCTGTGCAGTTCGAGGCAGGACTTTCCGGAAACACCGAGATTCCCCATGGAGGAAAGAAGACTCCTGGTCTCCGTAGAACAAGGCTCCCCCCTGCAACACTGCTGACTTTGAAGCCTCCGTGGTGGGGCCTCTCCTGCACCGCCTGGCATCTAACAAAAGCCTGCTCTGCCCACTGGAGGCTGTGAGCGTGTCCTCCCCCAGGCTGTACGCGTCTGCAGGAGCTCCCATGGCGTGGAGTCCAGGCTGAACTCCAGGGCGCCTTCGTCTGGACATCCTCGGCCGGTAAGCCCAGGCCAGCGCCACCTGCCGGCCCGGGCGAGCACTCCCTCGGGACTGTCCTCCGCCACCGCACACTGTGCGAGATGCGGGACCATTTACTTGTCAGTAGACTTTTTGCTGTAGATCGACTCTGCCAAAGAAACAATTGGGCCATAGCGTGCCCAAATTCTTGGCCGTTAATCTCTGCCTTCTAGGGTCAGTGTTTATTTTTTAAAATCGAAACTCAAGGAGTAGTGTCCATGTTTGACGCTAGCTTCTGAGCTAAATGACAGAGTTTCTTTCCCTCAGCACTGTGGGAATCTAACACGCAGGTCATTCCACTAGTCCTGGCATCGGAGTCTGGGAGGCTCCGAGAGCGCTGAGGAGGTCTACACCGTGCTGGACAGCAGGGCAGGTGTTGGTACAGTCCGCCACGGCGCGCCGGGCGCCTGAACACCAACTGAGGACGCCCAGAAGCATTAGAAGGAACCTCAGCGAGCAGGCGTCCTCTCCTTGCTGCAACCGTCCCAACCCTCATTGTGCATTTTGCGTCCAGGTGTGACGACCAAGCCAGCTTGGGTTCCAGATGACACTTTGAGCACAGAAAATAGAACCAGCTCAAAAAATACCAGCTCAAAACAGGCGTTTCCTTGGATTGATACTAGTAGGATACTTTGTAAGTAAAAGTGATATTGATATTTGTTTGTTTATTTATTTATAGTAGGCTCGCACCCAGCATGGAGCCCAATGTGGGGCTTGAACTCACAACACTGACTGAGATCACGACCTGAGCTGAAATCGAGAGCAGGATGCTTGACTGACGGAGCCACCAGGCGCCCCGATACCGACATTAAAAGGGGAAAAAAATTTGTTCTGCAAGTTCAGCCCGATTTTTCAAGCCAGTTTGTTAATAGTGGGAATCCTGTGTCTTCTGCTTGCCTGAGAGACACATCCGTAGACAGTCCTGAGGCTGTTTCTTTCCCAGGGTCATTGTCTTTTTATACGAGGTTCTTTGACAGTAATCCTTCACCGTTTTGGAACAGGCGCCTTTCTCTACCACTGCTTTATCTTATGTCGCCTACCATCTCCTCCTAGAAATGCTGCCGAGAATTTTTCTTAAATCAAACCCAACGGGGAAGAACTTGCGTTGAGAACTCCCACATCATAAGAACGAAACCTTGCCGTGTGGATGGAGTACGGGCCCGGGCTGTGGCTTCTCCTGCCCTCCGGCACCTGGGGCCTCCGGGGGAACGTTAATAACAAAGTTCGCCTCGCAAACCAGATGCGAGAGTTCACCCCATCAGTCTAGAGTCAGAAAACAAGACTGCTAACTGCTCCTCAAATGCACGTGCTTTCCGAGTTGCTTACATCAGGTAAGAGGACAGGGCGTGTCTAAGGGAGCTTCTATTGGCAGTAGGGGACCGGAGAATAACCAGATGGAGCTAACCTGTGTGCGTCACCAGGGGAAGCTGGGGGAGGGAACGGGCCAGCATTCGGCAATTCAGAACGTCTCATGGTTTCAGCCGGCAAATGAAGGGAGCTGCTCTGTGTTCAGTCCTGGGCCCCATCGAACAGTCAGAGTGGAGGGAAAATAAGACCGTCTCTGCCAGCATCCCAAAGACTCTCACAGCAATTTTATGTTTGAGTTTACTTTTTGTTTTTTGTGTTTTTGTTTTTCATTGGGCACAAGTGAGGGGCTGAGGAGGCTGCAGTCACCCCGCGAACAGCGGGCTGGGGAGGCTGGCAAGAGAACGAAGAGAAGACGCCACGCACCCACCCGGCATCAGGGGGTCCCGAGGATTTGCGTGGCTCGCTTCCCACGGTCCTTCCCGCTTTGAAACCCTGGAGAGGCGCGAGCCAGCATCAGGCCTGAATCCCACCCGCCCATGATGCCAGGCGTGGGAAGATCTGAGCACCTGCCCAGGAGACGCCGTCTCGCGGGGCTGCAGGCCATCTTGTCGCTGCCGTGTCTGTGCACGGGGTAGTCTCCGTGGCTGTCCTTCCCGCACCTGCCCAAGGGGGCAAACGCCTACCAAGGGGATGAAAACAATCTCCTTCCCCTTTAATTTTGTATCACCCTCCGCCCCCCTATCCCTGGGATGTTGAATCCACGGTTTGGGGCCCAGAAGGATGCGGTCATGATGGGAAGCCCTGGGGAGAAGAGGACCCTTCCTCCAGGAAGAGCCCTGGCGCCCCCACGCTGGGCCAGAGAAAGAGGTCTTCGCCCCACAAACAGTCCCGTGGGCCTGAGGCTCCCCTTGGATCCCAGCCAGGTCTGCCCACTTTCCTAGGTCATGAGACGGTGTCTCACACTCCTTGCTCTGTGATAGACAACCCCGAGCTATGCATTTGGTCGTGTACACACGCACGTGCACACACACACAGCCTGCACACGCTTGCTCTTGTCCCCCGGGGTGTATTTTCACCCTGACCTCCCAGGCTGAGAAGGAAGCAATTAGTTTGCAGGGACCATCTTGGGGGGGGGGGGTGGCTGCAGGCAATAGCATTGACCCAGACTGGTCCTGGGCAGCTCTGTGAGTGACTAAAACAGGGCGAAGGATTGGGATCCTTCATCCCTCGCTCAGCACTGGGCATCTGGTGTCACCTTTCCCTGATGCGGCTGGAAAAGATTGACAGAGGGGGAGTTGGGTGCTTTCTGGGTCAGGAATTCTCCGGAAGGGGGCAAAGGTACTGAGGGAGCCGTCGGGGCTGAGTAGGAGCGGGACAGGTGCGGGGACGTGCGGCAGGAGGTAGAGAGCAGGGAGCCGGCCCCAGGTCCCGAGTGCAGATCCCACACCCCCAGGTTGCCGGCTGTCCTGTGGAACCCCGACTCTCTGGACCGACCCATGGTGGCGCCCCCACACATCATCCAGCTTCAAATCCGTGTTTTCTGCAGGTTGTGGGCTGCTTGGCCCGCCCTTCCTGCCCCTGCCTCTGAGGAGGTCAGGGCTGTGGGGCCAAGACCCCAGGTCAGCCTCCCCGGGCCAAAGTGGGGCCCCCCAGGAGGGGAGAGCCCAAGGACCGAGGGAGTTTTCCAAAGACAGGGAGAGGCCGAAGCCTACGGCCATGGTCTCAGTGACAACAAAGGTGACCCGGGTCAAAGAAGGAAGTCTGAGCTTCATGGAGCCCATGGGAATAAGACGAGAAGGTGTCCCTGAGGGACATAGAACACACAGCCGGGTCGTGGCGCTGACGGGCTCCCCCCTCACAGACAGGCCGCCGCTGTGCTGGGCGGATGGGGAGGCCGGCCCGCAGTCCCCAGGCTGCTGCCTCCCCCGGACCCTGGAGGGTGGGCGGCTCAGCCCTCTTGGCAGCTGGGCTTCTTTCTGGGGCTGAGGTCTTGCCAGTTGGATGCATTCTGATGTGACTGGGAAGACGGGGACCATCTCTGCTCTGGCCGGTGTGTCTGCAGCCCAGAAGCTTCCAGAGCATCCCCAGCACCCCGGCATGGGAACCGCAGTGGGACGGGCCAAGGTGGGCACAGGGAGGGCCTCTGTCTCTTCCTTCTGTGGCAGCAGGCCGGCAGGCAGGTCCCAGCTGCGAGGGCCACAGGCACACGAGTCACAGCTCACGACACCCCCTGAGCCCGGCAGGGCCGCTCGGCTGTAGCCCCTGGATTCTGTCTTCTCCTGCACGCGGCTCCCATAGGACGCTGTGTGGAAGCATCTAAAGCCTCCATCAGATTCCTTCCCGTTTCAAACAGCTGCGGGGTTCTTACTCTCCGTGGAGCCCCGACTGCTAGCGCTAGATGGAGGCACTGGCCGCAGAGGAACCCTGGGTCAGAGTGCGGGCGGTTCGGGCCTCCCCTGGCCGTGTCCACAGCAGGGCTGCACCGGTCCCTCCACCTGCCCCGGGAGGCTGCCCCCTCCTCGGGCTCCACGGTACCGGGTCTGCGAGAGCGCGGCTCACGCACACAGAGCCCCGGGATGCGTGCTGTGTCGGCAGGCGCAACCGCAAAATGGTCATCGCACCCTCTCTCCTCCTGGGTGCACAGCTCAGTCGTCCCCAGCCTGTCCCGCAGCTGGGGTGAGGACGTGTGGCATCCCAGCCACGGCATGTGGGCAGAAGCAAGGTATCCCGTCCTCCATGAGGTCTGCCCAGAAAACCTTCCCAAGGGCTCCTCCCTGCCGCCCCCCTCCTGCCGCCCAACCAGGAACCGCAGGACAGTGGACTTGACTCTCTGCCGACCCGCATGGGACCCCCGCGCGAGCAAGAACTCGGCTCCCACCGTGTGACCCTAAGGTATTATGTTGGCCCTTGAAGTGAAAGCTTGAGTAGTTGTGTTTCTCTTAAAAAAAAAAAATTCAGAAATAAAATAAAAAGTGATACACAATAAAAGTCACCAAATTTTTCTCACAAGTGCACAGAACCCCAAGTGTTATGGTCTTGAGAACTAGATTTCACCCCTCTTCCTCCTGGGAGGAAGGGAAGAAGAAGGACGTAGGTAGACCAGTCAGCGTGATCTGATGCCGAAAACACCGACACCTGTTCACTTCCCGGCACAAGGTTGGGAGACACAAGACCTGCGTTCCAGGGGGGTTCTTGGCGGGTGAGGGCTGTGGGGAGAAGACAGTGCCCGACCAGACGGAGCTGAAAAGCCACCCAGTCCGACCCTGTCTTCCTGGGACTCTCCCTTTCTCCGGAGGACAAGTGCCTGCCGACTGTGTTACTCAGAGGCCAGTACGAGCCTCAAGAACAGGCACTGAGCAAATCGGGAGAAAGCCACAGTGTAGCTTTATGTCTTTGTAAGAAAGAAAACCACGAGTCCACGGGCGGCTTTCCCACTACGAACAATGCTACATTCTAGCACTGGAATTCTGGAAATGACATGGAATTCTTTTGACTTAAATCCTACCCCAAAACCCACACTTTGTGTTTCTTAATTACAGTGATAATGTGTTTATTATGGAAAAAAATTTAAAAGCCAAGCACAAAGAGAAGACAGTCACGGTAATACCCAAAGGTAACTGTGCGCCATCGTTACATATATTCTGGAAGCTTCGCGCCCACAACGCGCACGCACATTAGGGTCATCTGTACACACAGGTTAAGAGCCTATTGTCTCGCACTGAAACACATCTTTCTGGTTTGTTTTTTTGGGGTTTGCTTTTTGTTTTGTTTTGTTCTTTATGATTGGTGATCGACAGTTTCCTGAAGACATTTTCATTCACGATTGTCATCAAAGTAACATTTATTAAAATGTTGTCTCTTGGCTGACAACGTCCACAGGCCCACTTAGGGGTGACCCCCCAAATCCCTGCTTGCTCAGTAGTGTTCCCAGCCCTGCGATCCAGCCGTACACGCCCCCTCCTCCTGCTGGCCAGACAATGCGAGGAAGAACGTCCCGCCGGCCCCCACCCCCATTTCCAGGCTCCGTGCACACCGGGGCTCTGGCCGGCAGCCGGTCCCCATCCCCTGAGCGGTCCACACTTAGCACCTGACGCTGAACAGCACGGAGCCGCCCTCCAGCCTCCCACACGCAGACCCCGCTCCTGCTGCCGGGCCTGTGCTCAAGGCGGCTCGCTCAGGAGATGGGGTCTCTATCAATGGAGACCACCAGTGGGCTGGTGCCCTTGCCCAGAGAGGGGTTTAGCCGTGGGTCTTGAAGGCTCTCCTGACCCTGACCCAGGAGAGAAATGGGGATGGAGGTGGGGCTTTAGGACAAATTTCCCACGTTGTTCTTTTTTTTAAAGATTTTATTTATTACTAAAATAAATATAAGTGGGGTGAAGGGGACAGAGGGAGAGGGAGGAGCAGGTTCCTCCATCACGACCTGAGCCAAAGTCAGATGCTTAACCAACTGAGTCCAGGCAGCACCACCAACTTTTTCTTTCTTTCTTTTCTTTTTTTAGTAGGCTGCAAAGCAAAGTCTATTGAGCGACAGCAAAGTGATACCATGAAGCCCCCAAGGCGGGAGGGGACCCAAGAGCATTGCCCCAAATTTCCCACGTGTTAAAAGAGGAACACAATGAAAGCTTTCCCTTTCATGCTCTTGAGTGTTGGGATAGGTTGATTAAATCATCGGCTATGGGTGGTGGAACTGGGCCTCCAGCCCCCTTCTCTCCCCAGGGGGTCCGGGTGGGGTCGAGAGTTTAACCCCAGGGGTCTATAGCATCAGCCGTCATCTGGGTCCCTCAGGACGCTACCCAGGTCTCAGGAGCAGGGAAGCGAAGACAGAGACCAAATACCCGTCTTGTGGTTATCACATGTGTTCCCAGGGTGTCCGTCCTTCTGGGTGAGAAATTGTCTACACCACATTCAGCACGGGCTGAACTAACACCTGCATCCTGAGGCAGGGAGGCCACCACAGGGGCTGCCTCTGGGCTGGGGAGGCATCAGCCCCGTCCCCGCCGCCCGGCATCCTCGACCTAGGAATTGTATAGACCACCAGCTCCCAGCTGGGAGGACCGCGGTGTCTGGTCTCAGACAAGTCCTGGCGGTTTCTGCAGAGGGAGTCGGGAATTACTGCAGCACTGGTTTGGGCATTAATAATCTTCCCAAATGGAATATCTTTAGGCTACTGTCCCACACTGAGCACAGCCATCTGCTGTGGTGACTTTCAGTTTTTTGGACATGACCCACTTTTTGCTCATTACATGGTACCATGAGATAGCATTTCCTTTGCTCTAAGATGCACTCGATACTTGATATTTTTACATGCTGGTCTCCCCCCAACCACACCAATTTTCTAGCCCATTAGCAGGTGGCAGGCTATAGTCTGAAAATTTCCAAGGGACTAAATTCCCCTCTGCTTCCCAGCTAGCCTATTACAAAGGCCCATGCCTCTCGTCTCAATAGCAAACAGGACCCCGCATACCGCTGTGCTCGTCGTGCACTGCACAACTCCAAGACGCTGGGGTCCCCTTGTGTTATCCGGGATGTGACAGGATGCGGTAGCCCTATCAATAGCAAATGATGTCAATCTAAGTTGACTTAACAGCAAGTTAAAGTAATACCAGTTTGCCAAAATTTAGGGAGTCACTAAAGCTTTCTGAGCCTCAACTTAATTTCTAAAATGAAGCTAATGAGGGGCGCCTGGTTGGCTCAGTCAGTAGAACATGCAACTCTCAAGCTCGGGGTTGTGAGTTCGAGCTCCATGGTGGGCGTAGAAATTACTTGGAAAAAAAAAAGAAAATGAAGCTAATTAAAGGGTCTTATTTACCTTCCAGAGGTGTTGAAAGCATCGACCCCCAAAACCACTACTTCCCGTCTACGCCATTGTCGTTATTAATTGATGGGACCTGTTTGAACTTTCAAAGTTTAAGAACTTGGCACATTCTCACTCAGTCGAGGTGAGGGGGCCTTCGTGCCCTGTATTCTCATCTACTGCTTGCACACGAGACCGACACGTCCAGGCCCTGCCGTGGGAGGCACATGCACCGGGAGAACGTTTCCCAGGCCCTGTGTGCAGCTGGTCTCCGCCGTGAGAGGAGGGATTCACGTGCCCCCCATTCCTGCAGGTCTGGCTGTTGTCCCTTTTAGGATCACTCTGGGCTGGGTCGCTCACGGTATTACCACACCTGCCACCATTCCGTGTTGAAAACAAGGAAGAGGGGCCCGAGGCGCTGACACTGCTTGCCTCTTGCCGCCCGGACGTGGCTTGGTCACAATGCAGGGGACGTGTCAGGCCGGGACGGCCCACTCGCCTGCAGCACTGGGCACCGCGGGGAGGGCTCTGTGCGCCCTCTGTCCCAGCTCTGCTGCAGAGACACCGCCCGGCAAGACGGGGAAAAGCATGCACGTTTCCTTAAATAACGCGTCAAAATGTGGCTGTGGGTGAACTCAGTGTCTCCGTGTGGAAGGAGGAGAAAGGAGAACGTTTCCCAGTAAAGCCTCATCAGGCTCTGGGGGTGGTGGCCTGCGGGCAGCGTGCCCCCTGCCAGGACTTGTACCTGCCGTCGTTGGAGGCTGTCCCTAACGTCAGACACTGAGGACGGCTAAGCTGCCTGGAGATGACGTCCACTGAAGGAAAGGACAGCGTTCCTCAGACCACTGCCCCATGTGCCATGCCCTCGCAGCCTGCTCTGGCCGGGGGTGGGGGGCCCCAAGACCCCTGCAGCCCGCTAGAGCCTGTACGGCAACTGCGTGCCAGCCTGGGCCCATCACAACTCGGAGAAATGGGGGCGTCCTCCCCCCGCCTGCCCCCGGGAGCACCCACACTTCCACACTCAGACTGTGAGCATAACTCAAAGGGAACGTGGAGGCCCACGGGGGGTGTGCCTGAGGGGGCCTTCAGCGGCCGCATGCTAGGGAGACCCCCAAGGCATGGGAGCGGGAGGGGCAGAGCTCTGGGAAGTGGGGGCGGCCAGAAAAGGCGTGCTCTCTAAGAGGAGCCCGGCCCAGTGGCACTGGGGACCTTGAGAAGTGCTCTGAAGATCCCAAGGAGGACTGACAGCTCCGTGTCCCTGGGGTGCTCCCGGGGGCTATTCCCTTCTTGCTCAGCCTGGAGAACAGGTCTTGCCTCCCTGGTCCCCCAACCCTGCCCCGACCCCGCCCAGCCCTCCAGGGACAGCTCTCGCAGCCTCCCGCCTCCCAGCATCCTGCTGGTGGCCACATGGGTGGCCATGTCTGGGTGTGGGTGGCTCTGGCAAGTGACCCCAGGGGACGGCCAGCCCTGGCTCGTGTGTGCGGAGCTGAGGGAGGACAGACCGAAGCAAGGGCTCAATGCAGGGCAGCTGAGAGCTGGCAAAGGTCAGGGAGGCAGTACGGCCCGCCAGGACTCAGGCCGGCAGGGGCACAGCGCGGGCCGCGTTCTCCCTGGCTGCCCTCTGGGGGCAGAATATGCCCCCTTGAACTTTCTCCTCGAGCGAGACCCAGAGCAGCTAGAGCCCACGTGCCTGCTGTCCACGCTGCCCTGCCCAGACCAGCCCCAGCCCCAGGCCGGACGCAGAGTGAAGACCCCCGCACGGACACGGGCCATCTCGTGCCTTTACCCCCCTCGCTGCGCTCGGAAGGCCAGCTCACGTGGCTTCACCCCGGACTCTCAGGGGGCACTCCTGCCCGAGCTCCGAGGAGGGGGAGGCTTTCCAAGGACCCTGGGCTGCGCCTCACTCCCTCAGCTCTGAGCACGCAGCCTGCACTTCCGTGTTTCCTTTTATCCTTGGAGAAACACAGAACGAGAAGGGGGGTTGAAAAGGCAGAAAAATGCAGGACGGTGTGTGGCGTCGCCCCTCTGGCCGGCCACGTCCGTGAGGCCCGGGAGGGGCGCTGGCTTCCTAAGCGGCTCCCAGGCGGGGCAGCCGGTGCGAACCCTCCCTCCTCCAGCACCGCTACGCGCTTCTTTTGTTCTCTGCACAACGGCAGGCTGAGAACACACATCCTGAGAGCGCACAGCCAAGGACAGAGAAATGCCTCTGGAGCCACACGGGGCAGGAACCGCCTGGCCCCCATCCAAGATGGCCATTTGAAGGGCCTGCCTTCCTGCCGTGAGGCTCCCCCGCATTTCCAGTTTGGCCAAGCAGCCTGCTGGCCCAAGAAAACATCACCTCGGGCTTTCGAGTCACAGCAGGAGAGCTTTCTGAGCTGAAGGATGCAAGGCTTTCCAGTAGCTTCCTGGGGAAGAGTGCAGGGTTCTTTAAACAATGAGGCCAGTGGGGTCCTTCTGCTGGGAGCTGGCCAGAGGCAGGAAAACTGACCTGCACCCCAAGCCCAAAACCACATGGTTCCCCAAACAGGGGGGCTTTAAAGTCCCACCTTCTCGGGGCAGCGCAGACCCACCGCACGCCTGCCGGGGAGCTCTGCTTCGGGGCTGGCCGTGGCTCCGGGGGGCATGACCCCGGGCGGCGCCCACTCCCGGGAGCCGGGCTGTGAGGTCACCTGGCAAAAACGAGGATTGCAGCAGAATGATGGCTGTCCAATAGCCCTGCAGACGTTTGCGGCAAATTGGAAAACTTATTTCAGGTTAATTGACTCAGTGTGGAATTTGCTTGGCAGCAGGAGGAAGGGGAGAGCAGACCTGTTTTCTCCAGGTAGACCTGAGTCCCTGTTGGGAGGGGCCTGAGCCGGGACGCGGGCAGCCAGGAGGCCGGGTGTGCCCCCGCGAGCCCCATGCGGCCCTCCATCCACGGCAGACCCTGGAGGCTCTGCGGCCAGCCTCGTCCCTCTGCCTGGGATCCTCCCGTCTTCCCAGTCCCTCCCTCTGGCCCTGGTACTCTTAAAGACCGATGTCTTCTTTTCTCCCGGCCTGTGTGAGCTCCCATGCTTCAGATAACCCGCCTGCGGCTACCCTGTGCTGACGTTAACAGCCCCTTCACTCCGAAGCTGTGTCGGTCTGCCCACGGACAGCTTTGCGGCCCAGGCTGGCTGCGGGACTCTGCTGCGACGGGGGCCAGGGCCCGGGGCTGCTGCTCTGCAGACCGCCGTGACCCCGTGGGGTCAGGGACTGCCTGGGGATGAGCAGGGACCACAGCCTGCACAGTGACCATGATCCTTCTAGTGACATGATCTGAACTTTAGCGGTCCGTCCTTGTCTATGACTTCAAGGCACGACGAGCCCAACAACAGCCTGGGCTCCCACCCGGAGGAAGCATCCTGCCCTCCCGGCCGAGGCCAACATGCCACCAAGGCTGTCCACGAAGGCGCTCACGCAGTGCGACACCCCCACCCCAAGGAGCCCTCGGCTGGACCTGGCCCACCCCTCCTCCCTTTCTCTCTGATGAGCACGCAGTCCCAGAAGATGGGGAAAAGCAGGCAGGCCCCTTCACATTTGCCCTAAAATAGAGTGCAGGACCTTGGACAAAAGAGCAAGGAAGCCCCAAGCTGGTTTCTGCCCAGCTTAGCGTGAGGCAGGGGACGCCGTGAGACCACTTCTCCCCCCGTGTCTGCTCAGGACGGTACTGCAGTTGACTTCTGGTTTGGAGCTTCAGGACCTTAGCGCCCGGCTGGGGAGCAGAAGAGTCGGCGCTCACAGTGGCCCTACCCCACCGTCCCGGCGTCGCAGACCCACCCTCCGCGGTGCGCGGGCAGGCCCCTCTCCAAGGGTCTCTGCAGAGGAAGCACATCCTTCTTTCCCTTCGGACAAGGGCCCACGTCGGCCCTGGAGACGCGTCTTGCGTTCCACCCCACTAGCAATCCCCGTAGACCTTGGAGGGCGAGGGGGGGGGTGCCTGGGGGAGGGTGCTCCTCCAGTCAGCCCCTGAAGCCGCTCCGGGGCTCTGCTGGCCTCGCCAGGAACCACGGAAGTGCTATTTTTATCCTGATGAACAATGGTGCCGAAATGTCTTCCGACATGACAAGACACAAAATTTAGGTGCTGGGAGAGAGACTTCAATTTCAAGCTTAAAGATTACTTTGGGTCCCCCAGGACTCAGAAGCAATTTAGAGCTGATACCCTGAACAAGAGGAAGGTTACAAGATTAAGACCAACTGCTGTTTGGATAAATGGTTGGTAATTGCCCACATCCGCAATTAAACACTGGCACATGATTTCTTTTCCGCTACCTTTCTCCTCTCCTGCGTCCCGTCAGGATTTATTCGGAAGGAGCCCACCTTGGTCTTCTTCTGCCGTGCCTTGGTGACGTCGTACTCCACCTCGTCCATCAGGGCCCTGCACGCTAAACAAGGAACAAATCATTGTTACCTCTGGAAGGCGCCCGGGACGGCCTCTCGGAGCCCTTCTCTAGCCGGACCCTCCACAAGCCTGCGCTCCCCAGGGACGGGGAAGGGTTCTCGTCCTCTGACTGCTTCTCCACGTGCAGAGGTGGGCAGAGTTTACAAACAGACTTGTTTTCTTTGTATACTCTTTTGTACAGTGCCTTTTTTAAAGCCACATACACTTGACTTTTTCATTTTAAATATGCTTTTTTAAAGACTAGAGGGACCCTTGCTTCTAGCCTGTCAGAGACCCCCAGGCCCCACTAGGTCACATTAATTACACTCAGGGAAGCTCTGCGTTGTGGGAAAGGTTTGCCCAAACTGGGCACTGCTCCAGATGACACATTTTTGCTGGATTTAAAGTCTCAGCGAGCCTCTGAGACTTGCCTCTTATGGACTAACATGGCCAACTCTGTCCCTTCTCTCCAGGCTCTGCGTGTGTCACCACTAACAAGTAAATGAAATGATGCCCCCAGCGTCAGCCTCCCCACCGTGGATGACGGATGTTGGGGGACCTGGTTTTCTGAATGACTCCCCCATCCCCTGCCCCAAACAGGGCCCCACGACTCAGGGTGACTCTGGTGTGGGAGGCATGAGCTCATTCTTCCTCGAGCATGTCAGTCTCTTTGTTTGGACAGCATAACCTTTAAATGCCCAGAAGGTGAATTCTGGCACCAGGGATCCGTTAGCTTTAGCACGGTTTCCTGATCATACATCTGACGGGACGGCCGAGGGCGTGGCCCACACGGGTAAGGACAAAGGCCCACCAGAATCCGGCCTGTGGCTCTCCCTCTCCGCTGCTCCCTGCCTTCCCGGCGTGGACAGCCTGTGCTCCGCGTGGCCTGCCTTCCACACGCACAGCTCTGTGAGAGCGACCCCAGGAGCGTCCCCATCTCTCGGCCAGGACTGGGAGGTCAAGCACCTCATCCCAGGATTCGGCGAGCGAGCGTGTCTCTGGGAAGCCAGCTACCCTGAGCTGCCTGGTCAGCCCGCAGGTGGAGAGCTCAGGCCCCGGTGCCGTCCTGCCTCCAGTCCCAATCGGCCAGGTGACTCTCAGCCCTTGTGAGCGGCCCTAGACCACTCTGATTACCTATGATGGACCGAGAAGTCCTGTCCCTGTCCCCAGGACCACACGCATCTCATGGTGGGGATTTCAGAGTGTTTGACAAGCTTGTTTCGGGCCAAGTTGTTTGTGGTTTGAACCTATTTTGATGGGATTGTTTTGATCCCAGAAAGACACGGCCGACACTGGGGAGGCCGTGTCAAGACGATGTTACCAAAATCTCCGTGGTACCAAGTGCTTCTCGACATGAATCCACGGAGCGACCTTCATCATGAGATCGCATTGCTTGAATACAAGAAGTCGGGAGGACTCCAGGAGAGTGCTCTGACCCGGCAAGTCTACCCCTTAGTGATCTCAGTAGCTCGGCGACAGAGCCCAAGACACCTCTTCCTGCTGTGGCCAGGCTTCTCCTCGTGGGCTCCCCTGATGGTGTGCCGTGGTCTCTGCGCAGAGGCCCTCCGGAACAGCCTGCCCTCCCCGCCAACGCCAGGCGCGTGGCCCCAAGGGACCCGTGTGCGCAGCTGGTGCCCAGCGTGTGGTCGGAGGGAGTGACCTACAGGAAAGAAGTGATGGGGAAGTGCACCCCGCTAGGCCTGGGCTTGCTTTCCTCCATCCCCCCTTTGCCTGGAACCACAGTGGAATTCATCCACACGGGCTCAGATGTGTCACCTCTTTATCGGCGTGTTAAGTGTGAGGGAGTAGTGTTGTGAGTCCCCCGGTGAACCTACGCTAAATAAATTCCCAGCAAACACGATCTCAGTCTCTGGGCACAATCTGCCCCGAACAAATCAGCCTGTCTCTCCAAGGCCATCACCTGCAGGAGACGGAAGGCTTGTCGGCCTCTTGCCAGTGGCATCAGTCATTGCCTGGGCTGTCCACGCGGCTCTTTCTCCTGTGGCCACTGGTCTCCCTCCGTCCCCAGTGAGGGGACGCATAGGCACACCCTGGCCCCAGAGAGCACACACCTCCTGCCCTCGTCCCTGACGGCTGGCCATGGCTCGGGAGCCTGTTCCAGGATCTTCCTGGAGGAAGAGGGGGCACTCGCCCTCGGCCCTGGTGCTGCCTCTCCCAGCCCACTGTGGGGACCCCGATGAGCTCGGCCAGAGCCCTCAGGACCAGGGAGGGTGAAGATACAGCGCCTGTAAAGCATCAGGCACGCACAAGGCCGGTGCCGTCCCACACCCTCTGGAAGAGCCCAGACTCCTGGAGTCCCCAACCTGACGCAGCGACCTGCCTGGGACCCCAGATCCCCAAGGTCTCTCTGTTCCATGTTGCAGAACCACGCTCCCGACTCCAGTCTGATGTGGGATGTGCTTGGGTCCTTCGAGTCCACAAGGCGGGAGCGGTCCGGCCCCGGGGCCGCCTGTTAACACCCGTTCCCTTCCCCTCGGGACTCGGGGGCACCAAGACGGGCCCTGTAAAGGAGGGCTTGTGAAGAGGGGCCCCCTAGAGAGACGGAGCTGGTGGCGAGGCCCCAGCCATCCCCAAGCCTTAGTGGTCAGGGAGGCCCACGCCTGTGCCTTTCTCTCCTGTGGCCCCCCGTGGTGGGGAGGGTCCACACTCACCAGTCAAGCCGAGCGTCTCAGGGTCAAAGGGGGGTCCCCACCTGCGTGGAAGGCTCTGGCTTCCCGGACAGGCTGGGGGGGAAGGAGTCCTCCAGGTCTGCCGTCCCTGACCTCCCCATGGAGGGGCGGCTCGAAGAGAAAAGATCATTTTAAATTTCTGCCCCAGGTCACAGAACACGTTAACGCAGTCACATCAGCGACCTAGGCCTCCAGATTTCCAGTCCGGTGTTAATTTAAATGTTAATCTGAAATCTTCACTTAAGTCACTGGAGTTTCGAGTTTATTAGAGCAGGCGGCGGGAGTGGGGCCTCGTGGGGGGCTGGCGGGTCACGTTGCCTGCCAGAGGGCACGCCCTCCTCCCAGCTGGGCCCGCCAGCCTCTTCGGTCTGTCTGCCTCCTCCCTTCCCTCTGCTCTCTCTCTTTCATGGCGTGAGATTTGGAAATGGTAAGGGGCTGCTGGAGCGTGTCTGGGCAGGTTCGGGGGACCTCTGTGGGGCTCAGGGGCCAGAGCCGTCTGGCATGGGCTCCCATCCCCCAGCCCTGCCGTGCTTGAATGACATCACACAGGTGGCCCGAGAGCCACCCCAGGGCGCAAGCATTCACGCACAGGACCAGCGACCGCGGGGAATCAGGGCTGCCTTCCCACGGCCCCCTGCTCGGCGCCTGCCCCAGATGCTCCCGACTTCACCAACGTTCGAACACCTGCCGTCTTCCAGAACACGCACAAAGTACAAGGAAGGAGCAGCCCAGGTCCCCGGAGGAGCTCGCAGTGGGCTGGGCACTAATGTCGAACGGAGCCCAGACGGTGCGGAGGCGCCGCAGAGACCTCGCCAGGCAAGGAGGGGGCACGGGGGCCCCGCCGAGCAGAGCCGCCAGCAGTGACCAGCCCCCAGCCACACATGCAGCTGAACCCCAGGCTCGCCCAGGAAATGCCAAGACAGAGACCGCGGGGCACAGCCCTGGAGCTTCCTGGGCCCGGTCTGGGTGTGTCTGTGTCCACATCTGGGACAGGCACCTGCGGTCACATCTCTCTGCCACCCCAAATGCCTGTGTCCTGCGTCGTGGAGCCCACCTTCTTTAGGGGAGATGAAGCCCTGATCCCCGAGGTGGGGGGCACGTCCCAGAGAAGGTAACACCACTTTCTTAACAGCTGTAGGCACCAGACATCCGAAAGTTGCTGGGGTGTTGGGCAATCCCAGGAGGGAGCAGGAGGGACATTAGCCAAGAGACCCAAGTGCGAGCCACACCCGCATTGGAACGATGGTGTGGAGCTCGGCGTGGGCCTTCTTTGGGGCTGAGGATGTGGGAGCAGCCTGGAGCCTCCAACAGAGGGGGAGGTGTCCCGTGGGGGGGTGCAGGAAGCAGTCCGGCCTGGGGGCCCAGTTTCACTTCCTTCCTCCCCCCCCCATGCAGGGAGAATCATATCTCGAAGGGTCTGACACCAGCTGAAGCCCCAGTCTCCGTGAATGTGACTCAGCAGGGGCCGATCAGGCTACGCTGGGGGCCGTCACCTAACGCGACTGGTGTCCTTGTGAGAGGAGAGACAGGTGAGGGAGACCCTTGTTCCAGAGGGAGCGAGGCCCGGCCGACACCTGGATATCAGAGCCCGGGCCGCAGGAACCCGCAGTTTTAAGCCACCTGGCCACCCAGAGGAAAGTCCCTGCTGTGCCAACCCGGCGCGAGCTGATGGAGACACCGCCGGGAGGGGACGGCCGGCCTGCAGGGGCTTGTCCTCCAGCGGGGAAGACGGCCCAACGCCGAGGGCGCAGCAGAGCCGGGCAGGGAGGCTCACAGGAGGCCCGCTCAGAGAGACGCCCTGGGGACACACCAGGCTGGGACCCAGAAGGGCCGGTGTCTGCCGCGGGGAGGAAGTGAGCCAGAGGGAGTTCGAGCGATGTAAGACTCCATTATAAGAAGATGTCCTCTTTCTCTCGTGGGTTGTCTCCAGCAAGATGTCCCAGTATGTTCTCTACTTGCAACATAGCTGTGACAATGTTTGAGACGGTTGTATGGGGCCCCAGGTACTGTGATGCCCCTTGCTTTGCCCTCTGTGCCTATTGGGCGTCCCAGCTGCCTTCTACAGTGAACCCGAGCCATCCTGTCGCCTGGGCCTTTCAACACAGTCCCTCCATCCTGACTCCCTTCAGACCCCAAGCCAGGGCAGAGGAGACCCAGTGGGGGCTGAGAGGAGACACGTCCTGGTCACGGCCACCCCTGGAGTTCCCACGAGAGGGGACTGCCACCACCAAGCTCCGGAGAGGAGCACTCCCAGGCTCCGAGATCCTCTGCCACGGGCCGGGATTGGAGAATACTGTCGCCAGCCACATCATGGCTTTAGGGAGCCCGAGGTCTGTGCTGGGCCGTGGGATGGGAGGCAGAGGTTGTGCAGACTCCCCCCCCCGCCCCCAGCGCCCGGCTCCCGGGGACCACTCCTCGCCCACAGACCACACCTGCGGCTGAGGACAGGCCACATGGGAATGGAATCAAGGCAAGGACCGCACTGAGGCCCCAGGGGTGGAAGGGAGCTGTGTGAGTGGGCCCGGGGGGCGGGGGCGGCAGGGGACAGAGCTTCTCCAACCTGGGGGAATAGCCAGTCGACCTTGAGGCCTCCGAGTGTGGAGTGGTCACACGGTCGTGGGCTGGGCTTTGTCAGAGAGGATGGGAGGTTTGCCCAGAAAGGGACCCGGAAGGCCTCCGGGATGAGTAGACAGCCACCGGGGGCAGAGTAGGAGGGGGGCAGGGTCCGTGGGGGAGGGAGCAGCACAGGCTGAAATGGCGCCGTGGAGAAGCATAATGCGACTCTGAGGAACAGTGGAACAGAAGAGCCCTGTTCTGTGGCCGTGGAGAGGCTGCCGGGCAGGGAGCAGACCCCGTAGAGTCTTGCAGGCAGAGGCGAGGAGGTGTGCCCTTATTCTAAGCCATAGCCGCGCCCCTGCAGCATTTGGAATGCTGAGAGACTTGATGTGATTTGCATTCTTCAAAAATCATTTAGGCTATCGTTAGAAGAGAAAGAGGGGACCAGGGTGTGTGCAGGTAAGCCAGCCGCTAGGCTACTGCAGCAGTCCCAGCAGGAGAGGACTGTGGCTGGGCACGGTCACGGTAGAGGAGACACACAGGGGTTGATGAATCGGAGAGTCTTTAGAAGGTAAGATCAGTAGGTTTGGCAGTTATTGGATGTGCGGGTGTGGCGGATCTTGCTGTTTGCCTCCCAAACACCATTTCCGTTTTACTTTCTTGTTCTGTATTAGTGACGCACCACTCTTATTTGGTTCCTGGCAGCCCTTTGTAGCTGAAAACTGGCTCCTTCCTAGTTCACTCCAACCATAGTACTCCCATGCATGCGGCCAGTTTTTGGTTTGGGACACACATGGGTTTGAATTCTGGCCAGTGAGACACAAGGAGAAGGCTCTCCTCTCTTCGACAAAACAGAGACGTGTAGGAACCTCATCCCTACGTCTGCACAGGAGGGAGCTGGGGGTACAGCGGTCATCCTTCAGAGCCAGCCCACCGGTCAAGCACACAGGATGATGCAAGAGCCCGGTGGCTAACGGCACACACAGACCGCCCTGGGCTGCTTTGCTTCCGACTTCTCGTATGTGACTCAGCCAACGTTGTCCTCGTTATTGAAGCCACTTGGAGTCAGGGTGAAGGTTGGTAGCTTACTTCGTAGGCCTGTTCTTGTCTCCTGGGGTGGCCGTATCTCCGTGCCGCAGGTGAGGACGGACATGACAGACATCTGTCCCCCACGGTGTTGGGCTGAAGTCCAAGATCAAGGTGTCAGCAGGGCAGTCCTTCTGAGGCCTCTCTCTAGGACTCGTCCATGTCTGTCTCCCCCTGTGTCTGCCACGGTCCTCCCTCCGCACGCGCCCATGTCTCTGTCTAAAGTCTCTCTTCTTATAAGACCAGTCACACTGGATTGTGAGTTATTGATTCTAATCTGTTGATTGTTAATTATAACCCTCATCCTCATTAGGGTTGTGGTCTCTAAAGACCTCATTTTAACTTAATTATCTCTTTAAAGACCTTGTCTCCAATGGTCCCCTTCTGCAGTGCAGGGGGTGAGGACTGCAGTGTGCAAACTTGGGGGGCACACACTGGGCAGTAGGTCCAAAGCTGACTTCCCTAAGTCAGGATGGCCACGGGCAGCCTCAGCACCTGCCAAGTCACCCCGACTCGGCTTCTCCCTCTTTGGGATGCCCGCAGCCTTCCCTGCACGGCGGCCAGCCTGGTCTGCGGCTCCACGCCTCGGATCCTCTCACCCCTACGCCTGGGGGTCACAGATACGCATCCTCACCCGTCCACTTCTGATTGCAGGGAAACTGTTCCCAGATGCCTCCAGCAGTCTCCCCCGAACTCTCCCTGGCCAGAACTGTCCTAAGGCCTGGCCCAACCCAGTTACATGGAAATGAAATTACTATGTTTAGCTTAAACCAGTGGAGACGCAGCCTCTGTGTCTGGGAAGAGCACAAGCTGTCCTAGGAAGCACTTGGGCCACGCTGTAGCTGAACAAAATCGGGGATCTGTTAGCAAGGACGTGCCCCACCCGGAGAACCCAGGAAATGCCCTACTCTGTGCTAGTCCTCCTACTGGGCAGTGATTCAGGGAGGCAGCAGGTGAGGAGGGGTGCTGGAGAGAGGAGGCCCACCAGCTGGTGCAGAGACAAAGCCCGACCCCAGGCTCTCGCAAATACTGCTGGCCATTCATTTCCCCTCTCCAGCACATCGCCACGGCAACCCATCCATGTGAGCGACTCCCCATCGAGTTTTAACCCAAATTATATCTTTCAGGCCTAAAATCAGAGTCA
Source organism: Spilogale gracilis (assembly GCA_004023965.1). NCBI lineage: Eukaryota > Metazoa > Chordata > Mammalia > Carnivora > Mephitidae > Spilogale > Spilogale gracilis. Next base: position 102,877 of record PITA01006124.1, read on the forward strand.
CTGTGAGAAGCAGAACTCATTTTATCTACTTTAAGATGCTCTGGATAGGAGGCAAAGATGAGACATGAACAGCAGAAGAGAACAATCATATAATACTTTACTCAGAACTCAAACCACAGGCATTTTCCATGTAAAGGATCTTAAGAAAAAGAAGCAATATTAGAATTTGTTTTTGGTGGTATTTGTTTTCCAGGGAATGTCCTAGTTTCGCTCTAATTCTATTTCCCTCCAGTCTCACTCAGTCATCCTTGATGTTTGGGATAATGGCCTTTAGTCACCAAGGGAAGAGATAATTAAGATCAGCAAATGCTGTTTACTCTGGGAGAAATGTGGACGAACACACAGCTGAAGGGTTTCTAGAACTAGTAAGACATGGGTATCTGACCGGCCATGGGAAACCAGAAATCCAACCAACCAGAACACCCCCTTGGAAATCACTTTCTTTCATTCAGGCAATTTTCCTCTGGTTGCTCTTAGAAGTTATTTATTGTTCATTTCTTAAGTACCAAGTTTTTCTTGCATAAGACCTGATAATGTAAAAAAAAAAAAAAAAGCCTGGGAAATTGTCCA
>PITA01006125.1:0-21100 GCA_004023965.1 Spilogale gracilis
AAGTCTCTCATGTTTCGTTTCTCTCCCTGAATTACCCTACTTCCCATTTCCTTTCCTTCTCCTACTGTCCTCTGTATTACCCCTTATGCACCTTGTGCACTTTATGCACAAGTAAGTGAAACCATGTGATACTTGACTTTTTCTACTTGGCTTATTTCACTCAGCATAATCTCTTCCAATCCAGTCCATGTTGCTACAAAAGTTGGATGTTCATCCTTTCTGATGGAGGTGTAGTATTCCATTGTATATATGTACCACATCTTCTTTATCCATTCATCTGTTGAAGGGCACCTTGGCTTTTTCCACAGTTTGGCGATTGTGGCCATTGCTGCTATGAACATTGGGGTACATATGACCCTTCCTTTCACTACATCTGTATCTTTGGGGTAAATACCCAGTAGTGCAATTGCAGGGTCATACTGGGCCTGACTTGTTAATTTTGGCCATTCTGACTGGTATAAGGTGGTATCTCAGTGTGGTTTTGATTTGAATTTCCGTGATAGCTAGTGACGATGAACATTTTTTCATGTGTCTGTTAGCCATTTGTATATCTTCTATGGAGAAGTGCCTCTTCATGTCTCTTGACCATTTTTTGATGTGTTCTTCTTTTTGGATGTTGAGTTTGAGTAGTTCTTTATAGATCTTGGATACCAGCCCTTTGTCTGTAGTGTCATTTGCAAATATCCTCTCCCATTCTGTGGGTTGCCTCTTTGTTTTGTTGACTGTTTCCTTTGCTGTACAGAAGCTTTTTATTTTGAGCACTCAGTTTTATTTAGATTTCTTTTATTCCAAGTCCCTTTCAGCTTTTAAATATTTTAAGGACATTATATAGAAAATATTTAGGATTATAATTAAATAAAAAACTGTGTAAGGACAATAAATATTAAAATGTTGAGTTAATTCTTTGTACCATTGCTTTAAAAAAATCCCAAAAGAAAGAAAACCAATAGAATATTTCTATGGAAAATTATGATGAGAGGCTGTACAGGAATCTAGTTATTTACATTTTGCAGACTATTCAAAGGGATTTACTTTATATAAATGCCTGCAGAGTTCTGACTTTAGAGAGAACCTGTCATAACTTACTAACCCATTTCGGTGTCCTGCCATGAAAACATGTGCAGCATGTTCAGGGAACCTGAGAGTAGATGATGTAAATTAGTAATGATTTTTATAGCTATTAAAGGAACACAAGTATTTACAAGTGATATCCTTTTAATATTAACTATTCAGAAATCTATTCACAGTAGAGTTAAAGTACTTGGATAGGATAAGTAAAGGACAGGGAATACTGGGAGTGGGGAACTAGGAGACAGTAAAATTTTTTTTTCTCACCTACCTTCTTGTAGGCAGATTGCATGGGTAAAAGGCAAAGTGAGGTGGGCTTAAAACTGAATTATGAATATTTATTCACATAGAGTAGAACAGAAAAAGATTATTTATGATAAATTAGGTATTTTTTATTTATTTATTTATTTATATTTGTGGAAGGGGCAGAGGGAGTGAGAGAATCTTTTTTTAAAAGATTTTATTTATTTATTTGACAGAAAGAGAAAGCACAAGCAGGGGGAGCAGCAGGCAGAGGGAGAAAGAGAAACAGCTTCCCTGCTGAGCAGAGCACCTGATGTGGGGCTTGATCCCAGGACCCTGAGATTATGACCTGAGCTGAAATCAGGAGTCAGATGTTTAACTGACTGAGCCACCCAGGCACCCCTGTTTGTTTTAATATATAAGAAAAAAGTAGTTTGTCTCTAGGAATTAGGGTACTAAATATATAGACCTCTATTGCAATGACCCAGAGAAATTTTTCCACAATTTTTCTCTGAGAAACAAACAAACAAAAAACCCTTTGGGCTTTTTAAGCATTTACTAAATATTTCATATATATGAGCCTACTTTTTTTGCTCTTTTATATTCTCACAGAAAAATAAATCTTCTTTAAATAGTTTGTCATTTAAATGAGATAAAAACAAGATACAAGAAACCATTAAGGGACAGTTTAACTGCTAAACTGGGGGGTGCTAACTCTTAAGTATTTTAGGAATTCAGGAAGAAAGATGTCAAGTAGAATGCAAGAGTTTGGAAAACTTCAAGAAGGTGAGCCTTTAGTTGATCCTTAAGAAAAAGTAAGAGTTAGATGACAGGAAGGATGGACATTCTTAAAGGGAATGAAAGTAGGAGCAAAGACAAAAATAAAAATGAATATACCTGGGAAACTATGAGACGACTTAGCTGACTGGAATAAAAATTAGAATCATTGGGATTAGGATTTGGCAAATTACAACAGCCTTGAAGTTCAGGCAAAAAAAAAATTATAGTTGATTCATCAGACTGTAGAGAACAGTTGGACTTTATTAAGCTTGTGAAAGAGCAAAAATGGTTTCTTCAGAAGGTAAATCTGTCCATTCCACGAAACAGATTGGATAGAGTATGTCACAGCCAGGGCTCTCCCGGAGCCTAACAAAGATGAGTTATGCGTGCCATTGTTTAGTCAGGAGTGCTCTTCTATTAATAACTGTGGAAGGGAAAAGGAAGCAGGATGGACAGAGAAAGGAGTCAACCTGTGATGCAGGCCCAAAGATAGACCTACAGTGAGCTCTGGAGGTAAAGAGTCCCACCAGAATTGTTTTGCTTTGGACAGAAATAGACAGAATTTTTTTAATATATAATACTTGCCTCACTTGTACCTCAGTAATTTGATATGGGCTGTCCTGAGGCATTCCCTAAAGAGGCTGACAACTGGAGGCCAAAGCTGACAGTACTCCCAGGAGCTGGGACCAAATCCTTTCCTGAGCAGGGAGACAGGCGGCACATTACTGTGACTCCATGGGGTAAAACTTAGAGAGGGCTACTGATATTATTAATAATATTATTATCCAGTTCTGAGGTCTAGAGGGAACTGTGGAGTGTAAGGAGAATAAAGAAGACAGGACATAGCTAATACAGGACATATCCAGATCCTTTAAAAAGTTGTATTTAAGGGGCGCCTGGGTGGCTCAGTTGGTTGGGCGACTGCCTTCGGCTCAGGTCATGATCCCGGAGACCCGGTATTGAGTCCCACATCATGATCCCGGAGACCCGGGATTGAGTCCCACATCGGGCTTCCTGCTCAGCGGGAAACCTGCTTCTCCCTCTCTCACTCCCCCTGCTTGTGTTCCCTCTCTGGCTGTGTTTCTCTCTGTCAAATAAATAAAATCTTTAAAAAAAAAAAAGTTGTATTTAAAATATAATAATATAATATTATATTTTATTATGTATATTATGTACATATATTTATTATGTATAATAACATTATATATTTTATAATGTATTTAAAATATAATATTATATTATTATATTTTAATATAACATTTAAAATAAGCACCTGGGTGGCCCAGTCGTTGAGCGGCTGCCTTTGGCTCTGAGGTCATGATCCCAGAGTCCTGGGATAGAGATACACATCGGTCTCCCTGCTGGGTGGAAAGCCTGCTTCTCCCTCTCACTCCCTCTGCATGTGTTCCCTCTCTAGCTGTATTTCTATCTGTCAAATAAATAAATAAAATCTTTTTATAAATAGAAAAAATCTTTTTAAAAATTAATAAAATATAATATAGTTAATATAACTTTAATATGATTAAATTTTCCTTTTGATTCTGCGTGGAAAAAGCAGAAAACAAGCAGGATGGTGAAAAGTCTGGAAATGATGTCACAGATAAAGGATTTAAGGGACTGGGAATCCTCAGGGGGAAAAAAGCCCAAAGCTCAGAGAAGACCGTGCTAATCATTATTAAGTTGAAGGCTTGTTCTCTCCTGGAAGTGTTACTCAGTCTCCAAGGCCTACCTTCATAGTGGTTAACACAGTGCCTCCTACATTACTAGCTGAAGGGAGGGAAGGTAGCTCTAGGGCCCAAGAAAGTTTTAAGGAAATAAATTGTCAAAGAATTAAAGCTGTTCAAAGGGAAATGAGCTGCTGTGGGAAGCCTCTCGCCCACAGAAAGGATCTAAGTCAGCCTTTATTCCACTGGAAGCAAAGACTTGATCAAATACATTGCACAGAACATTTCTGCACTAAGAGGAAGAGATTATTCTGGCTAAACTTTAACAGTATTTACAAGTATAAGACTATGATTTAAAATGCTCAATGACTTTGTGATGCCCCAGATATTTAATCAACTTTCATGTAAATAAATTATGCAAATTTTGGATTTTTAATATAGATTTTATAATAGAGTTGGAATTTCTTAAGTTTTTCACATTTTAAATTTAGTTGCTGGCTTTTGCAAAGAATTTGAATGTAGAATTCAGTTTGGAGGCAGAAGGAATGATTCATGGCTATTATCTAGCAAGTCGAAGAATCAGAACAGATTCTGTAAGTGGATCAAAACTGTCAGCATCTGCATTAAAATACTTGTAGGTATTCAATCTAAAACTTTAAAGCCAGTATTGACTTTTAAATGATGTGATTAATTAACTTATTTATGTTTCACTTCTTTCTTTGATTGCTAGTTGGTTGGTTTATAACTTACCTTATTTCAAAAGATTTTAAGATGATATAATAATTCCTTTTGTTATACTGTTATATCGTTAGAACCTCCAATACTTGTTTTCATGAAAGTATTTTTTTATTGGAACCTCTGTATTCACTGTGACTAAGTAAAGTGCACTGTTTCAAATGCAAATGATTATTTTTAAAAATGTGGGTTTTTTTTTATATTCCAGATATTTTTTAGCTGAACCTAGAAAAATTTATTTTTAAGTACATTGTTCCCTGTACTTTTAAATACTTTAATAGACTCATCTATTACTGTTCCTTGAGAAGTCATTTTTAAAAACTTTTATTTTAAGAGTAAAGTATGGACACAGTAAAAGAAAAGTCCAAAATAATGAATAAGGTGTCCAGATAACTCTACCCGTTGCTGTCCCACTCTCTAGAGAAATAATCACTGTTAACAGTTTTTGTGTGTTCTTCCAAAAATTATACATGCAAATACTAGCATGTACAAACGTATGTAATTTAAATATATGATGGATATTAAATACATACATTATTTGAATATTTTTATATTTTTAGATAAATATGCCCCTTCAACATATTGTATGTATAGATGGTCCCCAACTTAGGATGGTTTGACTTAAGATTTTTCAACTTCGTAATGGTGTGAAAATGTACACATGCAGTAGAAATCATACTTTGGGGCGCCTGGGTGGCTCAGTGGGTTCAAAAGCCTCTGCCTTCAGCTCAGGTCATGATCTCAGGGTCATGGGATCGAGGCCCGCAGCGGGCTTTCTGCTCAGCAGGGAACCTGCTTCCTCCTCTCTGCCTGCCTTTCTGCCTACTTGTGATCTCTCTGTCAAATAAATAAATAAAATCTTTTAAAAAAATCTTAAAAAAAAAGAAATCATACTTTGAATTTTGAATTTCTTTTTCCCGGCTACAGTGATATGCAGTAGGATACTCTCCTACTGGACAGCAACAGTGGGCTGCAGTTCTTAGTCAGCTATGAGATTAAAAGGGTGAACAAATGGTACACAGACAGCCATTCTGTATCCATACAGCCATTCTGTGGTTCACTTTCAGTACAGTATTCAATAAATTATGTGAGATAGTCAGCACTTCATTATAAAATTGGCTTTGTTTAGATGATTTTACCCACCTGTAGGCTAATGTGTTTGCAGAATGTCTAGAGTAAGCTATGTTTGGAAACTTAGGTGTATTAAATGCATTTTGACTTATGATATTTTCAGTTTATAGTGGGTTTATTGGGATATAAAGCCACTGTAAGTTGAAAAAGATCTAAATATAAATATAAGGAATTACCTTATTCTGCTTTAATAGCTATGTTATAGTTTTGCTGTGTTCCAATGTGGCTGTACCATAATTTAAACAGTCCCCTATTGATAAACCATTATTTCATTTGATATAAATTAATGTGTAACTTCAAATAAATCATGAAGTAGGACTAAGAGTAAAATAATCATTAAATAAATAATAAATATCTTGTTATAACTGCAATATAAAATAAGTGAAGGACTGGCAGGAAATGTCAGATATAGGTCTACAAGAGATAAATATGTTTGGTTAACTTTCCTAGCTGTATATTTCTCTTCATAGAGCTGAAAAAAGTACTGAAGATAAGAGAAGGTAGACATCAACTGTCATGTTTTAAAATGGTGAACAGATTTTGTAATGTTTTCCCTTTTCTGAAGGAATATTTAAAATACTCAAATCAAGGGTGCCTTGCTGGCTTAGTTGGTAAACCATGTAAATCTCATCTTGGGGTTGTGAGTACAAGCCCCACATTGGTCATGGAGCCTACTTTAAAAAATTTATTTTTAATTTATTTTATTATTTTATTTTATTTATTTTAAAAAGATTCTTTTTTAAAAGATTTTATTTATTCATTTGAGAGAGACAGAGAGAGCACAAGCAGGGGGAGAGGCAGAGGGAGAGGGAGACACAGACTCCCCGCTGAGTTGGGAGCCTGACATGGGATTTGATCCCACTACCTGAAGATCATGACCTGAATCAAAGACAGATGCCTAACCATCTGAGCCACCTAGGCGCCCCCCCCTTTTCCTAAATAATAAAATAAAATACTCAAGTCAATACTCAAAGCCTTGAAAATCCTATTTTCTCATCTTTTCCTCTGTAGCAAAAAGATATTTATTTAAACTCATATAATGTCAATTAACAGTTGACTATGCTGATCCAAAAACAAAGCAGAGTTAAATTTAATGTAATAACTCTACTTCTCCCCATTGTAGAAATAAACACTAGAGGTGGAGATGGGGTTTATTAAATAGCAAAGTAAATGAATTCAGAAGAGTCATAAACTTTAAAGTTTTCTCCTGCTTCTATAGACAGGTACCTAATAACACCATCTTTGTTTTTCTGGGGTAGAGCTGAATAGTACTCTCTTCTTTTTCCCTGAAAGGCTTTACACATATTGTGTTGTGGACAACATTTTTAGAACGAGCTTAGGTGAGGACATCAGGACAATGATAGTCAAGTTTGAAAATAAACAACTCTGGAGAGATCTCCAGAGACTCAAATGATGATTTTGGTCTAATGATCTAATGGATAAGAAAATGTTGATGTCTTAATATGAAAAAGACTTGCGATTTCATTCTTTTTATGTTTAATGTGGGTAAACAATGTAATGTGGTTGTTAATAGAAACAGGTTGTGTTAATAGAAAAATGCTAGTTCTGCCTCACCTCTGTATTGCTGGTTAAATCTAGTTGTGCCTCACCTCTGTATTGCTGGTTAAATCACACCTATAGTGCTGTACTGAAAAAGAATATTAACAAAATCTGGTCTTGAGGAAAGAAACCAGAATAATGAAGGGCCTGAAAATTATGTCTTATGACATATTAAAAGAGCTAGGAATATTTTATCTTAGAGAAAAGAAACATAGGGTAACTAGGAAAGTTGTCTTTGAATATTTGAAGAGCTGTCATATTTAAGAAGTATTAGGCTTGTTTTATAATTGCAGAAAACAGAACCAGGGACCAGTGGGTAGAAATTTCAGTGAAACCAATTTCAGCTTAAATTTACATAATCTTTGTGGGTGAGTCCCAAAGTTTTCAAGTGCTTTATTTGAAATCACAATAACTGTGAATTATTATTGTCCCTATTTTATACCTGGTCTTCAAAAAAATCCCAGAGAATAAGTGATTTACGTGAAGTCACACAGCTAGTAAATTCTAAAGACTTAGCCCAGGTTTTCTGATTTCCAAGTTCAGCAATCATTCAAATATATTACATATGCCTACTGAGAGCTTGAGGGAGATTTTTTTACATAATCAAAAGTTAGTTTAAAAATAAATATAAAGGACTGGATTCTTGGTGAACCCTAGGAAAAGTTCAAAAGAGACTGGACAATAAGTAGCCTGGGATATTGTAGAGAAAATTCAATTATCTGATAGGAGTCTGAACTTTAAGGTATCTTCGAAAACTGAAATTTCAAGATTCTATGAGGACTTTAAATAGATGAAGAACTGGAAGAAAACACCAAAGGTATCTGTAAGAGATATTTAATTAGGTTAGTTTTCCCAACTGTGTATTTATCTGAACATTTATCTGTGAATTTATCTGAACAAGTCTTTGATAACAAGTCAGGATATTTGCTTGTTCTGGAATAGTCTGTTGAACTTAGTAAGGAAAAACATACTTTGAAAAGAAACTAATTTTTTTAAAGTAAAAATATGCTGATCTTTAAGGTATGGCTTATGTACACATGTCTTGGTTTGTTCCTGCCAAAATATATATTTTCTTTAAAATATCAACATATTTTGATTAGCATCAGTTTTCTTTTTCAGAGTTTCCCTAGCTGAAGCCCACACTCGACTGAACTTAAGGAATAAAGTTCTTAAAGAAGACGCACTAATTGCAGCCTTATTATTTGAAACATCTCTCACACTGAAATATGGTAATCTATTAATTTGTTAATGATCACTATAAATAATTATATTTAAATATTCTTTAATATTTGTCTGTTAAAATAAAATGCTATATATTTTAAGCATTATTTTAAAGAATAATAAATTTTTATCAGGTAGGGCCTGTTTTGTATTTGAACACTTACCAATTATTTATAGGTAGTATCATCTGTTAAGTTCCTTTTTGTGCATGATTGCTTGGATATTTGAACTTTTGCAACACTTATAGAATTCTGAAAAAACATGTAGTTAATACAACACATGAAATTATTTTAAATTAATCTTCCTTTAAAAATAATATACAACATTTAGGGGCGCCTGAGTGGCTCAGTTTGTTAAGCGACTGCTTTTGGCTCAGGTCATGATCCTGGAGACGCGGGATCAAGCCCCACATTGGGCTTCTTGCTCGGCAGGAAGCCTGCTTCTCCCTCTCTCAGTCCCTCTGCTTGTGTTCCCTCTCTAGCTGTGTTTCTCTCTGTCAAATAACTAAATAAAATCTTTAAAAAAAATAATATACAACATTTAATTGTCAAGTAGTCCCCCTCAATGGAGTTAGGCACATAGCTAAAGAAAATGTGGTCATGTGGCATCACCATCTTTCTGAATTGCTAGCTATGCTAATCCTGTGATGATAACATTTAATTATTTGAAATGAATTTGAGCTTATTATGGTTTTGCTAATAAAAACATTTAATGGCTCTTAAGGTAAAAATAAAGAGAATTATTCTCACAGAGGTCTTTGTTGAATTGGATGAGACATTAATTTTGATAAAATACTACCATCCTTGAAACCAAACTTTGGTTCCAACTGTGGGACTTAACAGATGTATTAATACCGGCTATTCTGTGTGTATACGTTCAGTGCTTAAATTTGCCTTAAATTCAATTTATATGGTAATAACTTTTTACAAAGATTCATTAGAACATTAGAACTTTGTTCTATAACTGTCTAAATCAAGCATTCTTAATGTGAAATTCATGAATTTCAGTTCTAAGTTCTAGGAGCTCATGAATCTAAATTTTATAAAAATTTTCATATGTATGTGCTTTATACCTCTTTGCTTAGAGAAATGAATGGTAAGTTTTATGAAGTATGTCTTATAGGTTTATGATCCCCAGAAAAAGTTAATTATCATCCTGAATTAATTTTATGTACTAAGAAAAATATTGGTTTCCAACCAATACTAAATAAGAAGAATGGGGCACCTGGGTTAAAGCCTCTGCCTTTGGCTCAGGTCCTGATCTTGGGGTCCTGGGATCGAGGCCTACATTGGGCTCTCTGCTCGGTGGGGAGACTGCTTCCTCCTCTCTCTCTCTGCCTGCCTCTCTGCCTGCTTGTGATCTCTCTCTTTGTCAAATAAATAAATAAAATCTTTAAAAAAAAAGAATGATATAAAAATATTTTTATTTTTAATTTGCTTTATCATGTATATTCTTTTTTTAAGATTTTATTATTATTTTTAAGTAATCTTTACACCCAGCGTGGGTCTCAAACTTACAACGCCGAGGTCAAGAATCCATACTCTGATGGACTGAGCCAGCCAGGTGTCCCTATCTTTTACATTCTTCTTATTCTGTACTTACAAGCATTCTTTTTTTTTAATTTTTAAAAATTTTTAAAAAGATTTTATTTATTTATTTGACAGAGAGATAGATCAGAGGTAGGCAGAGAGGCAGGCAGAGAGAGAAGAGGAAGCAGGCTCCCTGCTGAGCAGAGAGGCCAATGTGGGGCTTGATTCCAGGACCCTGAGATGATGACCTGAGCCGAAGGCAGAGGCTTTAACCCACTGAGCCACTCAGGTGCCCCTAAAAACATTCTTGGTAAAAACTAAATGCATTTTTTATGTATTGTAATGAAAAATTGCTACCAATTTTACTATGGCATGCCATTAAAATTGTTAAGACACAAAGAGAAGGGTGCCTGGGTGGCTCAGTTGGTTAAGTGTCTGCCTTTGGCTCAGGTCATGATCCCAAGGCCAGGGGATCAAGCCCCACATCAAGCCCTGCATCAAGTTCCCTGCTCAGCAGGAAGTCTGCTTCTCCCTCTCCCTCTATTCCTCTCCCTCCTTCTCTGTTCTCTCTCTCAAATAAATAAAATCTTAAAAAAAAAAAAAAGGACACAACTAGATTTCAATAAGAAGACAAAAATGTGGGGCGCCTGGGTGGCTCATTGGTTAAGCGACTGCCTTTGGCTCAGGTCATGATCCCAGAGACCCGGGATCGAGTCCCATATCGGGCTCCCTGCTCGGCGGGAAGCCTGCTTCTCCCTCTCTCACTCCCCCTGCTTGTGCTCCCTCTCTGGCTGGGTTTCTCTCTGTCAAATAAATAAAAAAGAAAAAGAAAAAGAAAAAAAATGTGTGTCTTTGAGCTTAAAAACTACAGTATTATAATAATAATGACTCCTGTGGTAGGATATGGTAATTTTCCTTTGGCAACCATTTTGTCAAAACTTTCATGAAGTGTTTAAGAAAGCATTTCCTGAGGAAAATAAAACTTTGAAGACTTTTTTTCCTTTAGTCATTTTTTGTTTCATAATGAATTTATTAGGTATATTGACTTTTAAGTGTTTTTTTAAAAGATTTTATTTGTTTATTTGAGAGAGAGAAAGAACAAGAGAGAGAGAGCAAGCATGGGGGCAGGGAGTATTGAGCAGGGAGAGAGAATGAGAAGCAGGGAGCCCAGTGGGGAGCTGATCCCAGGACCCTGAGATCATGACCTGAGCCAAAGGCAGATGTTAACTGACTGAGCCACCCAGGCACTCTTGATTTTTAAGTCTTAAGCAAAAAACAATGTTAAGACCTTCTTAATGTTACTTTAAACATAGCAGGAAATTAATCCCTACTCAAAGACATTTTTCGTGATTACAGATACTAATAGATTGTGCTCATGAACTAGAATTAGAAGCTGGGACAGAGGGCAGAGAGAAGAATTAAGGGAAACTCCCAAGCTTCTGCCTTGAGCAACCGAGTGACTTATGGTGCTATTTGCCAATACTAGGGAAAAAAGAGAAAAAGGCTTAGGAGAAAAACCAAATGATAGATATAAGTTTGAGACATCCTACGGAGGTACCAGTAGACAGATAGAAGAATCTGGAGTTTATATGAGAATTCTAATATAGAAATTTAATTTGGGAACCATCAGCACAGACATGGCACTCATAGCCATGGAATGGATGAAATGACCTGAGATCATCTAGAGAGAGACTATACTAAAAACTCCAAGGACTGCCCTTGAAGAATTTCAATATTTAGAAATGGGATTGAGGAGGAGGAACTAACAAAGGACACTGAGAAGTAGCAGCTAAAATATAGAAAGAAAATCACATGTAGCTGTAGAAGATTAGATTTGGCAATCTAGGGGATATAGGTGTCTGTGATCAGAGCTACTTCTGGGGAGTGGGATTTGGGTGAGACAAGAAGTGAGGATATGGAAATAGCACACATAGACAACTTTGAGATGTTTGACTATAAAGATGAGGAAGAAAAATCGGGTATTATCCACAGAGGGATGTGTGGTCTAAGAAAGGACTTTTTAAAAAAGATTTTATTTATTTATTTGACAGAGAAGAGATAGAGCCACAGAGGGAGAGGGAGAAGTAGACTCCCTGCTGAGCAAGGAGCTCAATTTGGAACTCAATCCCAGGACCCCAGAATCATGACCTGAGTCAAAGGCAGACTCTTAACCAGCAAGCCACCCAGGTGCCCCAGGATTATTATTTTTAAAGATTTTCATTTATTTATTTGACAGAGAGAGATATAGTAAGAGAGGGGATACAAGCAGGGGGAGTGGGAGAGAGAGAAGTGGGCTTCCCACTGAGCAGGGAGCCTGATGTGGGGCTTGATCCCCTGACCCTGGGATCATGACCTGAGCCGAATGCAGACACTTAACAACTGAGCCACCCAAGCACCCCAGAACTTTTTTTAAGAATAAATATATCTTATGATGTGCAATAGAGAGTAAACTAACGATACTACAGAATCGGGAAAAGATCAAAGGAGTAAAATTCTTAAAAAGGTGGAAGAGCACATGTGAAGATATTGGCCTCTAATAGAAAAGTCGGTTCACGTTGTAGGAAGGAAGACAAATGGATACAGAATCAGGTCTGTAGATTTGGTTTCTACACAAGGTCATCAGCTAAAAACAAAAGGTTTGAGGAGAGAAGAATGGAATAAAATAGTTGTGTTGTGGGGACAGAACAATTGTGCTATACAAACCCAGTAGTGTTGTCTGGCAGTGCAAGTACCCATCCATTTGACGTTTTTGTGATTCATTTAAAGTGCAACCAAGGAATGCCAATTAGGTGATTTTCTCCTTAGCAACCTTCGTGTAGGCATAAAGCAAATAAATGGTTGGGTTTTAAGCAGAGTTGAGGTTTTAATAGGCGAGAGTGACAGAGTGTTGCAGAGGGGCAAGGAAGTTGGGGGACTGGCTTGGGAGAGATTCTTCCCTTAAAAGAGGGACATGAGTTGAAGGCAGCTGATTAGAGTCCTTGGAGATAAAAGAGCTGGAAGCTGGAAGTGTAAGAGGTAGCATAGGGACTGAACTAATGGTTTTGAAGTAAGTTTTTGATGATACTAGTTTCCTGTGGCCTTCCTATGTATAGTGGAGGTACAGGGTGAAGGTCAAGACAGGGAGGTCTGAAGTTAACTGAGTAATTCACATGGAATTAGGCTGTGTGGCAAGTATTAGGGAAGACAGGAAGATTGTGAGCCATGTGCTGAGAACTGGTTGATGACTTTACCATAGAAGAGAAAGGGTAATAAAGCCCAAGTGGCACTAGGCATTAGAGGAAAGATTTTTATTCAGAGGAAAGCAGGGGTGAGAATGGTCTGGTCCTGCTGCAAAGGGGCAGCAAGTTAGGCACTGTCTCTGTCTTGTGATACTAGGGTATGAGGTGTTTTGAGAAAAAGTGGTTTCATCTGAGAAAGCCATGGGGAAGAAAGCAGTGTTCTAAAAGGACAGCAGATTCAGGTAAGATAAAGTAAATAGTAAAGGGAGTAGTCACAGAAGTCTGAGGCTACAGAAGTCTGAGGCTATATAAGTGTTAACTGATGACAGCTCTAGGAAGAGAGGCACTGTCTGCTTGCCTTAGCAACTCTACGCCTGGCCAGTCACAGTGTAGGTATTCATTCAATGAATCAACAATGAAACAGAATTTAAGAACTTAATTCCTACAGTAATAGCCAGATTTTTTCTTTTAAACTGTGGATATATATATATCCACGGTCTGGGGAATAGGATATATATACTATCTTAATCATTTTTAAGTGTACAGTTCAGTGGGTGTTAGTACATTCACATTGTTGCCACCATCCATCTCTATAATCTTCTCATTTTTCCAAACTGAAGCTCTGTATCCATTAAACAATAATTCCCCAATCCCCTCTACCCTGGCCCTGGCAACCACCATTCTTTCTATTTTTATAAATTTGACTTCCCGGGGCGCCTGGATGGCTCAGTTGGTTAAGCAACTGCCTTCGGCTCAGGTTATGATCCTGGAGACCCAGGATCGAGCCCCACATAGGGCTCCCCGCTCAGCGGGAAGCCAACTTCTCCCTCTCTCACTCCCCCAGCGTGTGTTCCCTTTCTGGCTGTGTTTCTGTCTGTCAAATAAATAAATAAAATCTTTAAAAAAAATTTTTTTTTACTTCCCTATGTACCTCATATAAGTGGAATCATGCATTTGTCCTATTTTGTAATGATTACTTCATTTGTATAATGGCCTGAGGGTTTATCCATGTTCTAGCATTCATTAGAATTTCTTTCTTGTTTCAAGATTGAATATTCTATTGTATGTATATATATGTATGTATACACACACACATACATAAATACATTTTTTTTATTCTTCCAACAATGGACCTTAGATTGCTTCTCTTTGGTTATTATGAATAATGCTATTAACATGAGTATACACTTATCTCTTTGAGACCTTGCTTTCAGTTCTTTTGGGTATATACCCATAAATGAAATCACTGGATCATATACTAATTTTTTGGATGAAACACTATACTGTTTTCCATAGGGGTTGTACAATTTTACATTCACACGAACAGTGCACAAGGACTTTGCCAACATTTGCTTTTCTTCACAACCTTGTCAACATTTTTTTTTTGATAGTGGCCATCTTTATGGTGTGTGAGGCAGTATCTCAGCATTTTCCTAAGGGTGATGTTGACCCTCTTTTCATGTTGCCTCTTGGCTACTTGTAGATCTTTTTTGGAGGAATGTCTGTTTCTCTTTTGCCCATTTTTGAATTGGACTGTTTTCTTGTTGTTGAGTTGTAGACCCCCAATCAGATATGATTCCCAAATATTTTCTCCCATTCCATGGGTTGCCTTCTCACTCTGTTGATTGTGATGTTCAATGCACATGTTTTTCTTTTTGTTTTTTTTTTAATTTTGAAGTCTACTTTACCTTTTTCTTCTTGTTGCCTGTGCTTGTAATGTTGTATTCTGGAAATCATTGCCAAATCTAATGTTATGAAGCATATCCCCAATTTTTTGTTTTCATTTTAATTCTTATACTTTGGCCTGTGATAGAAGGTAAGGGACCAACTTCATTCTTTTTTATATGGATATTGTTTTCCCAGGACCATTTGTTGGAAACTGTCCTTTCCCCATTGGTCTTGGTACCCTTATACAAAATCATTTAATCATGTATTTGAAGGATTATTTTCAGGCTTTATATTCTATTCCATAGGCTAATGTCTGCCTTTATGTCAATAGTTTTAAATAATTGAAAAACATACAATGATGTCTTTACCCTCAATCATCCATTGAACCTTCATCAAAGTGTTTTCCTACCTTTTAATACCTCTCTTCCTACTTCTTCCACCTCCTCACATCACTATTCAGTTTCAAAACTATAATGACTATGTCAACAGGTAATTTCTAGTTTCCAAACTTTAGAACGTAATCAATGTATTTCTTGTTAAGTTTGTGCATGTACTGAAACTGTCTCATGAGTCAAAAACAGGTCAGCTTTAAATGATTTTGGAAATATTCTATTAAGTAGGTCAGAACTTTGTTCTAAAGCACACTATTTTGTTGAAAAGGTGATTTCCCATTTAGCATTTTAAGGACTTCTCATTAACACTTTTTCCTTCTTTACTTAGGGGCCACTGTATTTTGTATTGCTCCAAATGCAGTATTTCCATTTGAAATGTATAATGAAGAATATTTAGAGCAAAGGGATATCTATCTGACTCAGCGCCAACAGCAGCTCCAACAGTTTATTGCTACATATGGACCTGGGACAGCTATTTTCACTAGTGATGAATAGCCCATCTGAGAGGACAGTATTTTCTTCATATTTAAGCAGTGGAAAAGTACTATTTTGAAGTAATGCTTCAGGTAATACTATGTACAATAGTACATTAGAATGCTATCCTAAATGTGTGAAATATGGTCTCAATATGAAAAATTTACAAACGAAGCAATGTGAAAAATCACCTTTATGTAGTTCTGTGTATTTGTCACAAGATGGCAATACTTTAAATGAGAACATTTACCTACAAATCATTTTAAACCATTTTTCTTGTACCTGTGAACCTGACAAGTAATGACAAGTAACAGCAATTTCTGTAAACAAGAAGCCTCAAAATTTTAGATTTCATACTTTATATTTTTGTGTCCATTATATCATTTTGGAAGTCCTAATTATGGAATAAAGGAAAGCTTGGGTATTTCCCATTTTTTAAGCCAGGTTAAATGAAAGAAGTAATTTAAATCAAAATCAAAGAGCAAGAATTGGCTCTTTAAACCTAACTGGTTACAGGAAAGGTACCGGAGGGCAAAGAAACCAATTTGCAAACTCTGTCTGCTTTTGGAGGGAAAAGATCTCTGAAAGGTGGGGCGGGGGATTGGTTGGGGAGAGTAAGACTATGAGAAAATACACTTGATTTGTATAATCCCCAAATCCTGTTTATTTTTCAAAGCTTAAGAGAGATCCTAAAATAAGTAAATCCTACTAAAAGAAAAATGTTATCACATAATTGCCACATATTTCACCCAGATATGATGATGCCCGGATTCTTTATTTGACAGAGAGAAACACAGCTAGAGAGGGAACACAAACAGCGGGAGTGAGGGAGAAGCAGGCTTCCCGCGGAGCAGGGAGCCAGATGTGGGGCTCCATCCCGGGTCTCTGGGATCATGACCTGAGCTGAAGGCAGCCGCTTAACCAACTGAGCCACCCAGGCACCCCGCAAAGCTAGTTTTTAAAAATAATTTACATATTAAAGTTCTGTAATTCTAGTTTGTGGCTTCTTTGTTGCTATCCAGGTTTAGTAGTTTGATTTGCCCTACTGAAATTATAACTTGGAAAAAGGTAATTATATACTGTCGGACTCAAGGAGAAAGGCAATATTTATCTAAGTCTCTAGTTAGGAGTTCAGTTTTAAAAGTTTTTTTGAAGATTTATTTATTTGAGAGAGCATAAAAGGCGAGAGGGAGAAGCAGACTTCCGCTTAGCAGAGAGCCCGATGTGGCTCAATTTCAGGACCCTGAAATTGTGACCTGAGCCAAAGGCACTTAACAGACTGAGCCACTCGGGCAGCCCCTAGTTTTAGCATTCTGTAAATCCTCAAGTCCTGGATAGACTGGACTGTCCAGTCATTTTCTTTAATGTAATATCATTTGTACTATATCAGAATTTTTTTCAGCACAATTGAGCTTTTAAAAACAAATTACTATGTAAGATTTATTCACGAGAGAGGGTGAACAGGAGAGAAATCTAAGCATACTCCACGCTCAGCGTTTCATCTCACAACCAGAGCAGAAAGCAAGAGTCAGATGCCCAACTACTGAACCAGTTAGGCTTGGCACCCCAGATTACTTTTTTATTCAAAGGTAAAAACAAATAATAAGATTTAACTTTAAACAAACTCCGTAGGTTATTAGGAGATTCCAGGTATTTTTTAGGTATAGTAGCAGGTTCTGAAGGGGATACCTCTATGGTTATCTAGTTTGCTGAAATCCCCTAAGGCAAGAAATGGCAGGTACTAGAATGTCTCCCCAGCCAACTGCCTTCTCAAAGGGAATTGGTCCACAAATAAGCTAGTTATTGACAAGAACACAGTATCCTTAAAGTAGGTTAAAAACAAGTCTGACTAATGATTATGAAAATGGAGCTGTTTAAATAGTTGATATATTTAAAATAGACTTTATTGCCCAGAAATTACAAGTACTCAAACATATATTTTTCTACATAATTTACTGAGATCAATGTTAAATAAAATTTTTTTCATCTTTCAATTCATGTCTTCTTCTTGACCAATTCTTCCTTTTTCTTCTAATGGCATGCCTCTAGAAAAAAAAAAAACCAGAAACCAACAGTGAAAATCATTTCATAGTCAAAAATCAAAAAATAAATCATACTCCTGACACACAGGCAATTTTAACAGGAAATGGTCCAGCCCTTTGGAGTTTCAGATACTTCTGAATTATTAATAGCTGTGATTACTTGGCAAATCATAATTACTTACTTGAGGCAATGAATTTTAACCATGACAGCTCTGGACTTGACTATTCATCTGCAGATACCTATATGCTGAAAAGAACATTTCACCCATTTTAATTAAAAATTGCATTATACTTGTGTAATTTGCATAAACAATATAAGTACTGGCATCTCAGTCTTAAAATTATTTCTTCAAAGAAACCCTCAGCTGGGTAAACGGCAAAAAGTAATTTAAGTCATCATTGTGCCAGTTTTTAACCTATATCAAAAATGTATTAAACATTTTTGGTACAGCTCTTCATGAATAGGACCAAATACATAAAAAAGCACACAATTAACATTAACTTTTGGTACCTCATTACATGCAGCTGTGCTCCTAGTGGTTTTATCACAGCCAACCTGTGAGCAGTTTCTGGAAAACATCAATACAACCTTCATTCATCTTCACCTCACAGGCTCTGTTGCACCTGGAAATTAAAATACTTTTGAGTTCTCATTTGTACTTGCATCTGTTTATTTGGCATCTATTATGTAGGAATGGTCCAGGAAGATTTTTTTCCTTCTTATCAGGAATCATAAACATAGTAGTATTTGCAATCTTCCTGACTCCCAACTAACTTTAAACTACTAACATTGAGGCCATATACTGGAAAAACTTTCTGTTGTTTAACACACATCTAAGGAACAAAGTACTTTATGCTTAATTCTTTTTTTGGTAGTCAAAACAGATAAACCCCAAACTTAAAATCTCTATGATTGAAGCATATTAGTATTTCTGACTCTTTAGACCTTAATAATTCCACAAATGATCTTTCCAAGCTGGAAATGGGCTTATTAGCATGAACAGGAAAAATGGTGGATATATATGATGTTCTTTACTGTGGTAGTGTTGATTTTAAGACATGATGGTCCTAATGAATACTTAGCCATTGCTTTTCTGTCTCAGAGCTTGACAAGGATGAGATATGAGTCAGGTTAAAGGTTAGATTTATAAAAACAAGTGTGCAGACCTCCAACTAAAGCATCACAGTGGCAAATCTAATATAGTTTTAGAGCAGATACATTATGTTGGCATCATTATTGGACAGGCTTATGGAATTAAGTCCCAGGCTGCCTGAAAGCACACTTAGTAGTGCAAAGGGAATGGCCAGGGCCACAGGTCATATCCCAGAGCACCCCAGGAGGATAAATCATTGAGCCAGACAGCTTCTGGAAATGATTTATGGAAGACACATCAAATGTTGGACCTTGCAAAACAATTTATCATTTTCAAGTCTGGAAATAATTTCACATCATCAATATTAGGAACACAAACTATTAGTTATGAATAATTCCAACTGGAAAAAAATTTCAGCCTAACGAGATTCATGGTAACTACTGAAAACTACATGCATAATCCCATTTGTGCAGCCTCTAAGAATGTTTAGGGATACATATTTGGAATAAAACTACCTGTCCCACTCAGCTCAAAAAGCTAAGAGATGGGATACAAAAGCCCAGATGATAGGCATCTAGGATGAAAGGCTGGAGAATGCGACAGGGAACCAGAGAACAAACGAGATGCCACTGTACTGGTAAAATCAGTTCTTAAATGGTGTGGTGGGCTCTGTACGCTCCAGGAATTACCTACATTATCAGTATTTTTTTACTAAACATCAATTTGTAAAATAAAAAAATACCAAATATAAACTACTTTCAGCCATCACAATTGCCTTGTTGTCAGCAACATATTTGTGGAGGGAACAATAAAACCCCACAGGATTATACCAAGTCTCATCTTAGTATTCATTAATATCTTGTTTTTGAATAGGCAATATTTTTTCAGTCTCCCAGCAGTTGACCACTTTCTTCCCTCTTATGTCCAGAAATACACATCTCTATATGAACGCAAACATCTAAGGGTAGAGCAGGCATTTATGGGCCAGGGGGGCAGGGATCTATACAGTACATATTCTTTTCCACCTTCAACACCGCATCTTTAGAGCGTATTTACAAAGACAGACTCACAAATGCGACAAGTTAACTCTACTAAATCCCTAACAGAACTTACTAAACTGCTGTTAACAATTTCAAAAGCCAATCAGTATAGTTAAGGCTGTCCTAACATCCTAGAGATAATCCCTTCCCTATTTTTATAAAATGCTCCCTTACTAGATAAAATACGCAGCCCTTTTAGCGGACCTTAAAATTGTCTAGGCCTACGCCGCACGCAACGCTTTGCGGAGATACAAAAGGGATCCGGGGAAGGGCCGGGAGAAGCACTAAACCCACCCGCTGTACTCTCCAGCCGCCTCGGAACCACCTGAAGCGGAGAAGGCACCAATTTTTGAGCTTTTACCAGTTGAAGCCCGAGAAGGGTCAGGTTAAGAGTAGCGGCTGGTTATTCAAAAAAAATACGACTGAGCCAACGACCGAGAAGTAAGCTCCGGCCACGTCAAAGGGGCGGAGAGAGAGGGGAAGGTTGCCTCTCGCGCCGACCTCGCGGCTTTGAGGACCACTCGGCTGCGCTCGCGCGCGGACACCAAGGTCAGAAAGCCCGAGGTAGGCACGGGTTCCGGCACGGAATCAGGATCCCGGCAGAAGCAGGAGGTACTAAGACCGCGACGACTCCCACCTCGAAGAACCCTGCGACTGGCCCTCACACGGTGCCGTCCGGCCCGCTTGGCCTAGTGGGCCTCACGCAGCCTCATCTTCTGTGGCTGCGCGGAAAAGAAAGCACAGCTCCTTCCGCCGGCCTTTTCGTGCCCCGGGCCCCGCCTCTTCCGGGTATTGGCCCCGCCCCTGCGCGGGGGGGGCGTTCTCCCTTCGGCAGAGCACCCTCTGAGAGCTGGGGCGGATGGTGGGTGTTGGGCCCCAGCGTCTGGCCAAGCGTGTGTCGGAGCCGAGAGGTCTGGGATCTCGGCTTGCGGTGAAGTGCCACAACGTAAGTTCATCTTGGAGGGGGACTTTTGTAACTCCGTAGAGGCTTGCTAGGCTCACGAGGACTTCACCTAGAGCGATTTCACTGATCATGCAAATGCTTAATCTCCTAGTTTAATTGGACCCAGGAGAGCAGAAAATGCTCCAAAAAGGAAAGATCTCTCGCATTTGCTTAGTCTTCTACTCTCTCACGTAGTTTAGTGTGTAAAAAACTGGTGGTATTGGATGCCCTAATTTAGAGTAGGGGTATCTCTCTCAGTCTCTCCCTGGAAATAAAATCTTTAACAATAATAACAACA